>WNGS01002547.1:6163-20953 GCA_020271785.1 Procambarus virginalis
TTACACCACCACTGTCTTACACCACCACTGTCTTACACCACCACTGTCTTACACCACCACTGTCTTACACCACCACTGTCTTACACCACCACTGTCTTACACCACCACTGTCTTACACCATCACTGTCTTACACCACCACTGTCTTACACACCACTGTCTTACACCATCACTGTCTTACACCACACTGTCTTACACCACCACTGTCTTACACCACCACTGTCTTACAACCACTGTCTTACACCACCACTGTCTTACACCACACTGTCTTACACCACCACTGTCTTACACCACCACTGTCTTACACCCCACTGTCTTACACCACCACTGTCTTACACCACCACTGTCTTACACCACCACTGTCTTACACCACCACTGTCTTACCACCACTGTCTTACACCACCACTGTCTTACACCACCACTGTCTTACACCACCACTGTCTTACACCACCACTGTCTTACACCACCACTGTCTTACACCCCACTGTCTTACACCACCACTGTCTTACACCACCACTGTCTTACACCACCACTGTCTTACACCACCACTGTCTTACACCACCACTGTCTTACACCACCACTGTCTTACACCACCACTGTCTTACACCACCACTGTCTTACACCACACTGTCTTACACCACCACTGTCTTACACCACCACTGTCTTACACCACCACTGTCTTACACCACACTGTCTTACACCATCACTGTCTTACACCACCACTGTCTTACACCACCACTGTCTTACACACCACTGTCTTACACCACCACTGTCTTACACACCACTGTCTTACACCACCACTGTCTTACACCACCACTGTCTTACACCACCACTGTCTTACACCATCACTGTCTTACACCACCACTGTCTTACACCACCACTGTCTTACACCATCACTGTCTTACACCACCACTGTCTTACACCACCACTGTCTTACACCACACTGTCTTACACCACCACTGTCTTACACCACCACTGTCTTACACCACCACTGTCTTACACCACCACTGTCTTACACCACCACTGTCTTACACACCACTGTCTTACACCACCACTGTCTTACACCACCACTGTCTTACACCACCCTGTCTTACACCATCACTGTCTTACACCACCACTGTCTTACACCACCACTGTCTTACACCATCACTGTCTTACACCACCACTGTCTTACACCATCACTGTCTTACACCACTACTGTCTTACACCATCACTGTCTTACACCACCACTGTCTTACACCACCACTGTCTTACACCATCACTGTCTTACACCACCACCACTGTCTTACACCACCACTGTCTTACACCACCACTGTCTTACACCACCACTGTCTTACACCACCACTGTCTTACACCACCACTGTCTTACACCACCACTGTCTTACACCACCACTGTCTTACACCACCACTGTCTTACACCACCACTGTCTTACACCACCACTGTCTTACACCACCAGTGTCTTACACCACCACTGTCTTACACCACCACTGTCTTACACCACCACTGTCTTACACCACCAGTGTCTTACACCACCACTGTCTTACACCACCACTGTCTTACACCACCAGTGTCTTACACCACCACTGTCTTACACCACCACTGTCTTACACCACCAGTGTCTTACACCACCACTGTCTTACACCACCAGTGTCTTACACCACCACTGTCTTACACCACCACTGTCTTACACCACCAGTGTCTTACACCACCACTGTCTTACACCACCACTGTCTTACACCACCAGTGTCTTACACCACCACTGTCTTACACCACCACTGTCTTACACCACCACTGTCTTACACCACCACTGTCTTACACCACCACTGTCTTACACCACCACTGTCTTACACCACCAGTGTCTTACACCACCACTGTCTTACACCACTACTGTCTTACACTACCACTGTCTTACACCACCACTGTCTTACACCACCACTGTCTTACACCACCACTGTCTTACACCACTACTGTCTTACACTACCACTGTCTTACACCACCACTGTCTTACACCACCACTGTCTTACACCACCACTGTCTTACACCACCACTGTCTTACACCATCACTGTCTTACACCACCACTGTCTTACACTACCACTGTCTTACACCACCACTGTCTTACACCACCACTGTCTTACACCACTACTGTCTTACACCACCACTGTCTTACACCACCACTGTCTTACACCACCAGTGTCTTACACCACCACTGTCTTACACCACTACTGTCTTACACCACCACTGTCTTACACCACCACTGTCTTACACCACCACTGTCTTACACTACCACTGTCTTACACCACCACTGTCTTACACCACCACTGTCTTACACCACCACTGTCTTACACCACCACTGTCTTACACCACCAGTGTCTTACACCACTGTCTTACACCACCACTGTCTTACACCACCACTGTCTTACACCACCACTGTCTTACACCACCACTGTCTTACACTACCACTGTCTTACACCACCACTGTCTTACACCACCACTGTCTTACACCACTACTGTCTTACACCATCACTGTCTTACACCATCACTGTCTTACACCACCACTGTCTTACACCACCACTGTCTTACACCACCACTGTCTTACACCACCACTGTCTTACACCACCACTGTCTTACACCACCACTGTCTTACACCACCACTGTCTTACACCACCACTGTCTTACACCATCACTGTCTTACACCATCACTGTCTTACACCATCACTGTCTTACACCACCACTGTCTTACACCACTACTGTCTTACACCACCACTGTCTTACACCACTACTGTCTTACACCATCACTGTCTTACACCACCACTGTCTTACACCACCACTGTCTTACACCACCACTGTCTTACACCACCACTGTCTTACACCACCAGTGTCTTACACCATCACTGTCTTACACCACCACTGTCTTACACCACCACTGTCTTACACCATCACTGTCTTACACCACCACTGTCTTACACCATCACTGTCTTACACCACCACTGTCTTACACCATCACTGTCTTACACTACCACTGTCTTACACCATCACTGTCTTACACCACCACTGTCTTACACCATCACTGTCTTACACTACCACTGTCTTACACCACCAGTGTCTTACACCACCACTGTCTTACACCACCACTGTCTTACACCACCAGTGTCTTACACCACCACTGTCTTACACCACCACTGTCTTACACCATCACTGTCTTACACCACCACTGTCTTACACCACCACTGTCTTACACCACCACTGTCTTACACCACCACTGTCTTACACCACCACTGTCTTACACCACCACTGTCTTACACTACCACTGTCTTACACCACCACTGTCTTACACCACCACTGTCTTACACTACCACTGTCTTACACCACCACTGTCTTACACCACCACTGTCTTACACCACCACTGTCTTACACCACCACTGTCTTACACCATCACTGTCTTACACCACCACTGTCTTACACCACCACTGTCTTACACCACCAGTGTCTTACACCACCACTGTCTTACACCACCACTGTCTTACACCACCACTGTCTTACACCACCACTGTCTTACACTACCACTGTCTTACACCACCACTGTCTTACACCACCACTGTCTTACACCACCACTGTCTTACACCACTACTGTCTTACACCACTACTGTCTTACACCACCACTGTCTTACACCACCACTGTCTTACACCACCACTGTCTTACACCACCACTGTCTTACACCACCACTGTCTTACACCATCACTGTCTTACACCACCACTGTCTTACACCACCACTGTCTTACACCACCACTGTCTTACACCATCACTGTCTTACACCACCACTGTCTTACACCACCACTGTCTTACACCACTACTGTCTTACACCACCACTGTCTTACACCACCACTGTCTTACACCATCACTGTCTTACACCACCACTGTCTTACACCACCACTGTCTTACACCACTACTGTCTTACACCACTACTGTCTTACACCACCACTGTCTTACACCACCACTGTCTTACACCACTACTGTCTTACACCACCACTGTCTTACACCACCACTGTCTTACACCACCACTGTCTTACACCACCACTGTCTTACACCACCACTGTCTTACACCACCAGTGTCTTACACCACCACTGTCTTACACCACCACTGTCTTACACCACCACTGTCTTACACCACCACTGTCTTACACCACCACTGTCTTACACCANTACTCACTCTACACTGTAGAAGCAGTATACTGTAGACTAAGCAGCAGTATACTTACTGTGGCACAAAGAACAAGAACAACTCCGTCACACAAACAAACAAACACACCCAGCTCTAAGGACACACACAAAACCCTAATTACCCAACACCCAACACATCTGAAACTACTGACGACTTTACAACACTGACGTTATAACCAGCTCGATAACAGCATCGGATTCGTCGTCCTGAAGTCCCTGGTTCGATCCCTGGCGTTGGCGGAAACAAATATTTACGGCTAGGTGAATAGGTGCACCAGGGTGTGAAAGAAACTGCCGATTTGTTTCTGCCTCGGCCGGGAATCGAACCCGGACCCATAGGTCCACGACCCCGGAGGGTAGACAGGGGGGCTTGAGTGTAATGAAGTAAGAGTGAAGAGGTAGAACAGCCTATTGACTTAGCTCGAGTGCATGGGGGAGTTGTGTAAAACCCTGGTTTGTGTCTCGAGAGGCTGCAGGATACAATTAAGTTCAGTAGAACTTCTGGTTTCAACTCTTTTTTGACCATGTCGTAGCTCAGTCGATTAAGGCAGTGTTTGAGATGATCTCGGACGCAGGTTCGAATCCTCGTCACGGCCCCTGCGGATTTGTGCATTGATGCATCACGCTATTGTGGTTGTGGGTGATACCATAGACTTATGTTATACCTGGCTTACACCACCATGGCTTACACCACCACTGTCTTACACCACCACTGTCTTACACCATCACTGTCTTACACCACCACTGTCTTACACCACCACTGTCTTACACCATCACTGTCTTACACCACCACTGTCTTACACCACCACTGTCTTACACCATCACTGTCTTACACCATCACTGTCTTACACCATCACTGTCTTACACTACCACTGTCTACACCATCACTGTCTTACACCACTGTCTTACACCACCACTGTCTTACACCATCACTGTCTTACACCATCACTGTCTTACACCATCACTGTCTTACACCACCACTGTCTTACACCACCACTGTCTTACACCATCACTGTCTTACACACCACTGTCTTACACATCACTGTCTTACACCACCACCACTGTCTTACACCATCACTGTCTTACACCATCACTGTCTTACACCACCACCACTGTCTTACACCACCACTGTCTTACACCATCACTGTCTTACACACCACTGTCTTACACTACCACTGTCTTACACCACCACTGTCTTACACCACCACCACTGTCTTACACCATCACTGTCTTACACCACCACTGTCTTACACCACCACTGTCTTACACCACCACTGTCTTACACCACCACTGTCTTACACCATCACTGTCTTACACTACCACTGTCTTACACCATCACTGTCTTACACCACTACTGTCTTACACCATCACTGTCTTACACCACTACTGTCTTACACCACCACTGTCTTACACCACCACTGTCTTACACCATCACTGTCTTACACCACCACTGTCTTACACCATCACTGTCTTACACCATCACTGTCTTACATCACCACTGTCTTACACCATCACTGTCTTACACCACACTGTCTTACACCACCACTGTCTTACACCACCACTGTCTTACATCACCACTGTCTTACACCACCACTGTCTTACACCATCACTGTCTTACACCATCACTGTCTTACATCACCACTGTCTTACACCATCACTGTCTTACATCACCACTGTCTTACACCATCACTGTCTTACACCATCACTGTCTTACACCACCACTGTCTTACACCATCACTGTCTTACACCATCACTGTCTTACACCACCACTGTCTTACACCATCACTGTCTTACACCACCACTGTCTTACACCACCACTGTCTTACACCATCACTGTCTTACACACCACTGTCTTACACCATCACTGTCTTACATCACCACTGTCTTACACCATCACTGTCTTACACCATCACTGTCTTACACCACCACTGTCTTACACCATCACTGTCTTACACCACCACTGTCTTACACCACCACTGTCTTACACCATCACTGTCTTACACCACCACTGTCTTACATCACCACTGTCTTACACCATCACTGTCTTACACCATCACTGTCTTACATCACCACTGTCTTACACCATCACTGTCTTACACCATCACTGTCTTACACCACCACTGTCTTACACCATCACTGTCTTACACCACTACTGTCTTACACTACCACTGTCTTACACCACTACTGTCTTACACCACCACTGTCTTACACCACCACTGTCTTACACCATCACTGTCTTACACCACCACTGTCTTACACCATCACTGTCTTACACCAACTGTCTTACACTACCACTGTCTTACACTACCACTGTCTTACACCACTACTGTCTTACACTACCACTGTCTTACACTACCACTGTCTTACACCACCACTGTCTTACACCACTACTGTCTTACANNNGTGAAAAAGCTGGAGATGCAGGCTGGAGTGAAAGGGAAGGTACTCCGTTGGATACAGGAGTACCTAAGCAACAGGAGACAACGAGTCGTGTGAGGGGGTGAGGTCTCAGATTGGCGAGACGTTACGAGTGGAGTCCCGCAGGGGTCAGTCCTTGGACCTATACTGTTTCGATATATGTAAATGATCTCCCAGAGGGTATAGAATCGTTTCTCTCAATGTTTGCCTGATGATGCAAAAATTATGAGGAGGATTGAAACAGAGGATGATAGTAGGAGGCTACAAGATGACCTAGACAGACTGAGTGAATGGTCCAACAAATGGCTGTTGAAAGTTCAACCCGAGTAAATGCAAAGTAATGAAACTAGGCAGTGGAAACAGGAGGCCAGACACAGGATACAGAATAGGAGATGAAGTACTTAATGAAACGGACAGAGAGAAAGATCTAGGAGTTGATATCACACCAAACCTGTCTCCTGAAGCCCACATAAAAAGAATAACGTGCGGCATATGCGAGGCTGGCTAACATCAGAACAGCGTTCAGGAACCTGTGTAAGGAATCATTCAGAATCTTGTACACCACATATGTAAGACCAATCCTGGAGTATGCGGCACCAGCATGGAGCCATACGTTGTCAAGCACAAGACGAAGCTGGAAAAAGTTCAAAGGTATGCCACTAGACTAGTCCCAGAACTAAGAGGCATGAGTTACGAGGAAAGGCTGCGGGAAATGCACCTTATGACACTGGAAGACAGAAGAGTAAAGGGAGACATAATCACAACCTACAAAATCCTCAGGGGAATCGACCGGGTAAGCAAGGATAAACTATTCAACACTGGTGGGACGCGAACAAGGGGACACAGGTGGAAACCGAGTACCCACATGAGCCACAGGGACGTAAGAAGGAACTTTTTCAGTGTCAGAGTAGTTAACGGATGGAATGCAGGAGGCTGACTCCATACGCAGTTTCAAATGTAGATATGATAAAGCCCAGTAGGCTCAGGAATTTGTGTGTGTATGTGTATGTGTACATGTGTGTGTATGCGAATGCCTGTATGCCTGTGTGTGCGCGCGTATATATGCGTTTGCATTAGTCCCGTTCGAAAACACACGTTCCGATCTGGGAAGCCGGACCCCCCTCCCCCCCCTCACTGTTCACTGCTCATTTACCCAACAGTGACCAGCCGGGCGGACACCGCAAGTCCTTCACAATTAGCTAAACAGGACGTATCGCTCCCAGATCCGACGCATCGCGCAGTAAACTACCAGGGGGTCGGGAGGGTGGGGAGGACGAAAAAAGAAAATTACACAATTAACAAAGCCAATATATTGCACATAAATTTACAACACACCGATAAAAGACTTTAATTAAGAACTTAAAATAACAATAAACAAATAACAAATAAGCCTGATTTTTTTTTTATCTTCCCTAAATTTACGACATATAATCATGCAAAAATTATACATATTATTTTTTGATACTTAAAGTGTATATAAATAAGGTATAATTAAATCTAAGTAGAGAGATGCAATTATACGAAGCTTCGCAGAACTTTAGTCCAGCATTCCGGCCCAATTATATAAATGATTAATTGATTGTTAATAAAAAAAATCACATCTTTAGTGGCACCGTCAAATAAATCATCGTCTGGGATGTTCTCGGACGCAGGTTCGAGTCCTCGTCACGGCCCTTGTGGATTCATTCAAATTGGCAGCATATTTCCTTTACATTAGCGAGAGATAAACACACAAGGAGGCAATCAAAGCAAGCTGTTGTTTGTTCACCAGTCACACAAACAAGATATATATATAGATATAAATATATATATAATTATACCGCGGTAGCCAAGATGTTTTTTAAGAGGCCCTGGGGAGTTAACACAAAGATGAATACATGAATACGCTTGAGATGAAGCAGCATCAATACATGAATGACAGGTGTGGAGGGGGGGGGGGGGGGGTTAGTCCCCTACCCACACACAACACCACACATGTGTTGAAGATGAGTAATGTATCGTTACTCATCACTACAGGCATAGTTATCATACTCATCACACACACACACACACACACTATATTATATATATATATATATATATATATTATATATATAATATATATATATATATATATATATATATCATTAACAGATGGTATGGAGCGTGAGAAGCTCAGGAATCTCCAATCTCCACGCCAGCACATTGACAGTTGAGAGGCGGGACCAAAGAGCCAGAGCTCAACCCCCGCAAGCACACACATACATCATGGGTATTAAGGCAGCTGTGTGCTGTAATTCTCCACCGTCATCACATTTTGCCTCCCACTTACTGTATATTCTTCTCAATTTATTTCTCATTTACCATTCTCCTTTGACCTCTCTTTGTGCTAACTTCTTCTTTCTTCTCCTCTTTCTATTTCTCTCTTTTTTTTTCTCTTCATTTTCTGACGAAAGGTGAAAACGTCTAAATTTGGTATTGATTTTTTTTTTCAATATGGGTGTAGTGTTGTTGGACTGTTTATAACACACTACCACCACCACTACCACCTCATCCTACCACTACAACCATCGCCACTACCACCATTACAACCACACTACCATCACTACCTCCACCACCACTACCACCACCTCCCTTCCAAATAAACAATATCATTGTCACAGAAAAATGCTTAATCACATATAGACAATTCGGTAAATTAGACGGAGAGCTCGATAATTTACTGAATTATCCACACAGTACTAATCTTCCACGTGTGTGGAACAAGTTTCACCGTATTTCTGACTACCACGAGTCCCCAGGTCCAGTCCCAGGCAGTGTGGGTCTAACATTCACCAGGTTCCTCTAACTGGGTTACAAAAACGTCAACAAATCCAGATTCATCCGAGAACGGCAAACCTATGTTGAAGGCATTTAGCCACGAGAACACACCAAGGTAAACACAATGAGAAGTATACCTCTAGGTGTATATACACTAAGTTTACTTTAGCCTGGACTATGTTGAAGACTAAGGTATACTTGATGGTTGGTCAGTAAGGTGTTGTGGTGGTCTTAACAACCCTCCAGAGGTTGATAGGTCTTAAGTCCAATACCAATAACCCTCCAGAGGTTGATAGGCCTTAAGTCCAATACCAATAACCCTCCAGAGGTTGATAGGCCTTAAGTCCAACACCAAGAAATAACGACGTGTTATGTTGAAAGTTTTACAAAAGGCAATTTGTAAATCGCTTTTGTAAAATTTAGGTTTTCAGGCTTTCAGCCATTTAATGCCTAAGCCTGAATTCAGAAGTCTGAAGAAATTTAAGAATTTTCCATCTAATACTATGTACACACCCAATAGCGATAATTTATATAATCTAAATTATAATAAATCCAAAAATAATAATCATAAATAATCTGAATTACGATAACACGATAAATAATAACGCAAAAGCATATGGGATAAAGAAAAAAGATAACATCACTCTATCATTACAAATAACGAGAACACTCTCACCAATAACGAGAACAGCCCCGCCGCTAACAACCGCAGCGCCAATAACAATGATAACATAGATAATGTGAGTGGTATTAGCAATAATAACAGCTGTAGCGTTGATAAATACAAACTACAGTGTGTATATATCTAAGCTGCGTCAGGCGACCTTTGCCACCCAATCAAGGGGACGTCGCCGACCTTTCTTAGAATTCCAAACACACACACACACACACACACACACACACACACACACACACACACGCGCGCACGCACACGGCTATTTAACACAAGGGGCACACGCACTAGGGGACACAGGTGGAAACTGAGTGCCCAAATGAGCCACAGAGATATTAGAAAGAACTTTTTTAGTGTCAGAGTGGTTGACAAATGGAATGCATTAGGAAGTGATGTGGTGGAGGCTGACTCCATACACAGTTCAAGTGTAGATATGATAGAGCCCAATAGGCTCAGGAATCTGTACACCAGTTGATTGACAGTTGAGAGGCGGGACCAAAGAGCCAGAACTCAACCCCCGCAAGCACAACTAGGTGAGTACACTACCACCATCAACACCAATCATCACCACTGCTAACTCCCCCCCCCCCATTCAATCCCCATAAACATCTAATCGACATATCTTCCAATATCCAATCGCAGACGGACGATTGACGAGTCACCAACCGAACCTGTCAATCCCAGAAGATGCAACACCCGGGTATCGAACTCCTGTCAATTTTCTGTCCGGCGTTTAGCCACCAGAGAGACAAATGAGAGCTGGGAAGCGCAGTAAACACAGCGAGTAATAAGAGTCTGATGGAACAGCACACAACGTCCGTAGATTACATAGACATTAACACATAGTGTAATGGAAGGTGATGGTGCTTCCTGAGCGGGTAACTTGGCCCCGGGCCCGCGAAGTAGCGCGCTGAGGCCGGCAGCGACTTCGACTCCATCTCCTGTATGGGCGCTGAAGTGCATTCTTCGGCTATATATATGGAATTGGGTATGGTTTGATTGGGGATTGTTGAGGGGGGGGGGGGTTGATATGTGTGTGTGTGTGTGTGTGTTGTTGTGTGTGTGTGTTGGGTGTGGTGTGTGTGTGTTGTGTGTGTGTGGTGTGTGGTGTGTGTGTGTGTGGTTACTCACTTACCGCTGGACGGTTAAAGTGAGGACGAGCGACGGTCTCGCTTCATGCAGGTCGGCGTTCAATCCCGACCGTCCACAAGTGATTGGGCACCATTCCTTTCTCCCTCCGTCCCATCCCAATCCTTATCCTGACCCCTTCCAAGTACTATATAGTCATAATGGCTTGGCGCTGTCCCCCTGATAACTCCCTCCCTCTCCCTTGTTCGTGTACCGCTCGTGCTAAATCTCCATTACAATTTGTATGCGGTAATCATGTCTCTGTCGTGTCATGCTCCACAGAAACGCTTGAGGATAAGACATAATCATAGAACTTTCTGACCTTCAGATGAACAAGTAACACAATGCGAGCCGCCGAACACCACCAACAAGAATCTTCCCTGACTCCACCTCAAGAGTCGACTTCGCGGTGTTGAGGTCGACTCAAGAGTCGACTTCGCGGTGTTGGGGTCGACTCAAGAGTCGACCCCAACGCCGTGCACCTTCCCGCCAAATTAGCAGCATTGTCAGGTCGTGGCTGCTTGCGGGCATAATTGATTTCTGGGAGGTTGTACCTGTTTAAGCCCCACAGTGACGCCCCGTACCCACTGGCGTACACAGGGAGGCACAGAAGGCAGGCGCGTCCAACAGCCTGGTTGACCAGACCATTAACCAGGAAGCCAGGTCAAGAGACCGGGCCACGGGGCCGTTAATCCCCGGTAGCTACACAAGGTAGTGACGTTTTAATTCCTCCCAAATCACCTTTTAAATCCGCATTTATCAAGTGGTTTTACAAAAGTATAAAAAGGTACGGGTTTATCCCACACACACTAGCGTCAGAGAGCCTTTAGGCCATTTTCTCCTAAACCTTTTTTTTCTTAACAGCGATGTCACTGACTGATTACTGTGAGAGCCAGCTGTGAGAGCCAGCTGTGAGTGCCAGCTGTGCTGGTGTCGTGTCCTGTGTATATATATATATGTGTGTAATCCCCCCCCTCTCTCCCTTGCCTGATTTATCGGTTTAATCTGTGGAATCACAGCATCTCGCGAGAGCACAGTGGTGAACTCTGAGCAGTTTGGTGTGATAACTACTCATTTTCCTGTGTCATTTATCATCCTTTGTTTCGCTGGGATGTTTATCGTTGTTCTCTTATTCTTCTTCTTTAGCTCTCTCTTCCTAATTTACCCTTTCTCTCTTTTTGTCCAGTTTGGTTTTGTTGTCACTAGAACTGATCTCACTAGCGTTGCCAATAGTGCCGGTGGGCAGATGACGACCTTCTTGGTCCTTGACGACCTTCTTGGTCCTTGACGACCGTCTTGGTCCTTGACGACCTTCAAGAACCGGTGCTTCTGGTCGTAATTGTGTAGGTGGTCGTTACCTCTAGCATCTACACAACTGACTTTAGGTAACATTAATACTTCTATCTCCTGAGCTGAGAAGTGGCTCAGGCACCGCCACATGTGTGGCAAACACCCACACACCTGAAGACCCTCCTCCGGCTAAGTTTACACACCTGCTACACCTGACTAGTCCCATAGTGGGGCATCAGGGTGTGAACACCACGACCTGCAGGCGGTTTGGGCGAGTCCACTGTAAACCCCAGGTTGGGCTCCAGTTCTGGGCCTCCAGAACCTCCGTGTGAAATCGTGAGAGTTCCGGGTTGGTCTACTTTTGAGCATCGTGGCCGAGTTGGTTAAGACAAGTGTCTGGGGAATCCCAAGGACGCTGGTTCGAGTCCCGCCAATACTTCAAGATTATATTCTCATTGATACATCACGCCACTGTAGTTTCATTGTGAATATACATACATAAATACATACATAAATACATACATACATACATACATACATACATACATACATACATACATACATACATACATACATATATACGTACAATAACAACGGAAGATTCATTAGAACAATGCCTATAGCAACTAATACGAAGTTATATATCAACTAAGAAATCATATATCAACTTATCATATATCAACTAATACGCAATTGATATCCAGAGGTGGGGAGGCAGATAGGCTGTGTTTGACCCGCTAAAGTGAGCGCTTCCTGCTAGTCACAGGAGCTTAAGTAGCACATTTCGCTAATATCTTGAGGTGTGGAGATATAGATAGGTTGTGTCTGACCCGCTAAAGTGAGCGCTTCCCGCTAGCCACGCGAGGCCCACAAGCACATCTCGCTAACATTCCGCTAATTTAGCTGCGTATCTTCGCTATAATAACTAGTTTGTTAACTCTTCATGCGCAGTCATCAGGTGAATGGTACTGGCGGCTGAGTGATGACGGGTGTGGGGCAGTGAAGGGAAGTCCTTCCCCTTCCTCTCTTGATGAAGGTAAGGTGAGGAAGGGAGGGAGAGGTTACTAGGTGGACCTGCCTCCTAGGGCAGGACGGGCAGGCTTACCTCAGCATCCTACCTCCAATCTCCCCGAGTCACGTTGATGCCCTGGGCTTCTACCTACCTGCCTGCCTACCTGTCTACCTACGTGCCTGCCTACCTGTCTACCTACCTGCCTGCCTACCTGTCTACCTACCTGCCTGCCTACCTGTCTACCTACCTGCCTGCCTACCTGTCTACCTACCTGCCTGCCTACCTGTCTACCTACCTGTCTACCTACCTGTCTACCTGTCTACTTACCTATCTACCCCCTTTCCTTATATTAACCTCGATAAATACCTAATCTACTATTACAAGCATAACAATAAGAATAACTTTCTTGTATTTCTTTGTCTTGTAACTGTGAGTTGTATCTATGTATCTATCTTGTATCTGTGTATCTATCTTGTATCTGTGTATCTATCTTGTATCTGTGTCAAGTATCTGTGTATCTATCTTGTATCTGTGTCAAGTATCTGTGTATCTATCTTGTATCTGTGTCAAGTATCTGTGTATCTATCTTGTATCTGTGTCAAGTATGTGTATCTATCTTGTATCTGTGTCAAGTATCTGTGTATCTATCTTGTATCTGTGTCAAGTATCTGTGTATCTATCTTGTATCTGTGTCAGTATCTGTGTATCTATCTTGTATCTGTGTCAAGTATCTGTGTATCTATCTTGTATCTGTGTCAAGTATCTGTGTATCTATCTTGTATCTGTGTCAAGTATCTGTGTATTTATCTTGTATCTGTGTCAAGTATCTGTGTATCTATCTTGTATCTGTGTCAAGTATCTGTGTATCTATCTTGTATCTGTGTCAAGTATCTGTGTATCTATCTTGTATCTGTGTCAAGTATCTGTGTATCTATCTTGTATCTGTGTCAAGTATCTGTGTATCTATCTTGTATCTGTGTCAAGTATCTGTGTATCTATCTTGTATCTGTGTCAAGTATCTGTGTATCTATCTTGTATCTGTGTCAAGTATCACTGGGTCCTACACGTGATGCATACATATCAGCCACACAGTTATATACAAAACCACAAAGCAGCTCTCACGACCCGGCCAGGATTCGACCCGTGCCCCAGGGTCATTGATTCTCATTGGTTGGTGCTTGGGCCCCAGTAAGCTCTCCACACAGACTGTCGAAGTTCGAATATTTACACCCACTAAGCAGAATACACAGC
>WNGS01002549.1:0-12418 GCA_020271785.1 Procambarus virginalis
TTCAGCGGCCCATCATAAACCCACTGTTGCAGCATGCTGGTACCCACACCTCGCTCACACGAAGGCTTCCTAGCTCACAGACTCGAGTATTGACCACCAGCTAAGAAGCGTCAATAGGCCAACGTGATTGCTTGGTGTGTAAAACAACGACACGTAGAGACCAGAAACGGAAGCTTGTACAAACATGGTGTGAAACGTGTGGTATCCCATTATGTGCTGTCAAGTGCTTCAATGACTACCACAGTCTAGAAAACTTCTAAGTGTGCTGCAAAGTGTGTACAGCGTGTGCGGTGTGTAAATATGTAAACATATAAGCAGTTAGCGTGTGCGTGTGTGTAAATATCTAAAATATAAGCAGAACATTCAATATAATAGACTGTAATGACATATTATATTGCCATAATTGAAAACAGATGTGTGCGCCTGTGTATACTCAAATATGCAACAATTATTGATACAAATATGTTCAAACATTATTTGAAACAAATTTAGTTCAAATAAATGGATAATGCACCTAGACATTGTAAATAAATAGCGCGAAAATATATTTTGTGGCAACTCTGGCTGTTGCGGGACGCCGCGCAACGCCTCTCAGGCGCGTACTGCATGAGCGAACATGCAGAGTATGACGTCACCGCTCAACTTGCCGGCTCTATTGCAACAAAAGTAAGTACAATAGAATTTTTCTGGGGGGAGCCCCGTCGGCTCCCCGGAGCTATCCCAGGCTGATATGCTAATGTCAGACTTTGGCATCAGTCATGTGTATGGAGTTCTTAGGCCTACCGGGGACCACGGCCAGAACCGGGCCCCCTCAGAGAGGCAAGGGGAGCAATGGCCTATAGAAGCCCCCGTGTGATTGGAAGCATTCTATGTCTGCCATCGACCGGACAAGCATCCAGAAAGGTAAGCATTCCAAAACAAACCCCTATTCTGGTTAAAATTGCTACCAAAAGCCAACTAGTGGATAGAACTCCCCAACAGAAAACAAGCAAACTAGTGTGACGTCACACGCGCCGCGCCGCTGTCTGCACAGCTCCCCCTTCCCGGGAGGGGGAAGGGGGAGCCCCAGACCCTCCACGCCGGCTATCCACCCATCAGTTCTTCGGCTGATGCTATAGGCACCGGTTATGTGCTCCGGCTCCAGTGGTTGTTTCAGCACTGTACCTAGAGTGTGGTGTCTGTTTTCTAGGTGGTGCGTGAGCTGGGAGTGATTCTCCAGTACTCGGGCTGCATGCGCCTAGGGTTCCCTTCCCTAGGTGCCCTGTAAGTACTGCCCTTGGGACTTGGGGCCACCTTCCACAAGTTCCTTGGGGTCTGCCCCTGCTAGGCCGTTTACTGCTTGGTTTTCGGCCGCTCTTTGTGTGCTCGGGTGTTCTGTCTCCCTTGGTCGCCTTAGGGTAAGGGGCAGTTTTGCACTGGTGGGGCGCAGGGTACTGTGCAGCTTGTCTTTTCCCAATCATAGCGGCCGGCTCTGTTCCGCTTGGGTATGCTGTCCTCTTGCGGGGTTTTCTTTTTCTTTTTGTTTATCTACCTGGTGGGGGGGTCTGCCTTCGTTCTTGCCCCTTGGGTCCCTGTGTGTTCTGAGTATTTCTGGTGGGACCCCCTGCTAGGTCCCGTGAGTGTACACATCCCGGGGTTCAGTTCTTAGAAAGTTGTTTGGTAGTTTTGGGTGCCGGTTAGCAGTACCCTGCCTGGGATTACCTGAGCGCGAGTCCTCTTATAGTAAACGCTCGGGACCCTGGGAAACCCTGGGGGCGCGTGGGTCCGATGGATGTGACCCAGAGCCCCCCCTCGCTTCCAGCGAGTTTGAGGGTTGCTCACCCCTTGTCTCTGGGTGACTCTGTTTTGCCTCCGTCTGCTGCCTGTGGGGTCGGTGACACTTCGACCCGGAGTCCTGCGAGTTTGTTGCTCGTTGTGGCTCGGTTACCCAGTTGTGCTAAGCTGGTGCGGGCAGCAGAGGCGTTGCACTTGAGCCTTGGTGGTGGCAACGCTCTCGTGGTAACTCCCCGGGAACCCCGGGGCTGCCCCGTTTTGGTTCTTGGTTTTTCCCCTGGATTCCCCTTCCTGCCTGCATCCGGTTCCTTACCGTCTGTAGGTTCAGGGCGGGGTTTGTTGGTGTTGAGACTCGGGCAGTCTCGGGGAAATCCCCTTCCGGGGTAGTGACGGGGGCATTTGAGCCTGTTCCTCCAGCCGTGTTGTAAGAGTCTGCCAGTGGGCTCCCTTCCTTCGTGTTTTCACGGCTGCCCCGTTTTCTGGTACGGCCGGGGCTTTGGGGGGACGGCTCGGCCCCGGGGCCTGTCGTGTGGGTTCCCGGGGCTGGGGGGGGCTGACTTGGGGGGCCTTGGCCCCGTTGGTCCCGTGGGGGTTTTTATCCCCCTCTAGGCGGGGCTTGTGGTTACGCAGAGTAGGGTTTTCCTCCCCACTCGCCGTACGTGCTGTTTGGGCGTCAGCCCCTCCCCGGGCTCGGTTCCTTGGCCTTTGAGTCGGTTGGTTCCGTCCTGTGGGTGGATGTTTCCCCCCACCCCTTGTTGGGACGGTGTTTTCGTCATGTTTCCCCGTTTTGGGGGTTCTACGTGACTACTGGTCTCGGGTGCGCCTGCGCCTTTGTGTGCCTTCGGGACTGGGTTTGGCTTCCGTGTTCTCGAGGGTACGGGAAGGTTTTTCGCTACTTCCCGCGTTATTGGAACGTCTGTCGGCTCCTCGTTCTTGTCGCCGTTTTGGGCTCTTTGTAGTCCGGTTGGGCTCCTTGTAGCCCTGTTGGGCTCATTTTGGGCCGGTTTGGGCTCCTTATGGGCCGTTTGGGCCACTTGTGGCCCTTTGGGCTACTTGTGGCCCTGTTGGGCTACTTGTGGCCCTGTTGGCTACTTGTAGCCCTGTTGGGCTACTTGTCCCTGTTGGGCTCCTTGTTGCCTTGTTGGCTTGCTTGGCCCGGCTGTGTGCCCTTTTTTGGGCTCTGTCTTCGCTTCTTTGGCCGGTTTTATGATTCCTGCTCTCTTTTGGCTCCTTTTCTAGTGCGGTAGTCCTGGTTGCCGCCTTCCCGCAGGGCCGGTTGCGCGTTTTCGGCCTGCGTGTCGTGCGCCGCGGAGTTTGTTTTGGTCTGGGCGGTGTGTGGTGCTGGTGTTAGACGCCTTTTTGCTCCAGTGCTTCGCCTCTCGCTCTTCTCCCTTGCCGCGGTATGTGCCCCTTCGCTCGGGGGTGTCCTGGGTTCCAGTTGTGGGAGGCCGCCGAGGTTTTCCCTGTGTCATGGGTGGGGGCCGCCTTCTTCGCCTCTCACCTGCTCTCCTGCAGGTCTGGCTTTTCGTCTTCACCTGGCGGTACTCCCAGGTTCTTCTGGGCTCGGTTGAGTCGTGTCACTTCGTGCCACCGTTCGCCAGGTGAGTTTTCTGCGGTCTGGCATCTTTTGGCAGGCGCTGGATGCGGTGTTATATACCTGTCTTTATTTGGGTATCTTTTGTACGACTGAGACCGTTCGCACACCAGTGTCTGTCCCCCTTTTTCACCCCTTCCTGTCCCACTCTTGTGCATGTCCAACCCATGCTAGGGTCATTAAGGGGTTCCACCTTTGTTAGTGTTATGAGGTGGGGGTTGTGGTGTTGGTTCTGTACTCGCCTGGTAGGGCTCCTGGCTGTGCTTGCAAGGTTTTTGCGCTCTGGTGTTTGGGTCCCGCCTATGTAGTAGTACTTGCGGGATAGTACCAGTGGAGTGCAGTGGTGCTATAGGCACCATCGGGGAACACTGTATATCCATCTGAGGTCTGCAGTTGTTACACGACCTACTTGCGAGCATACGCCTTCTTGCTGGTACGTTACCTTGGGGTTTTCCTTGAGGTGCTTCCGGGGCTTAGCGTCCCCGCGGCCCGGTCGTTGACCAGGCCTCCTGGACTGATCATCCTGGCTGTTGGACGTGGCTGCTCGCTGCCTGACGTACGAGTCTCAGCCTGGTTTGATCGGGTATCCTTTGGAGGTGCTTCTCCAGTTCTCTCTTGTACCACCCCGTCCTCGCAAGTTTAATAAGTCATTATTGACTTATTAGTTACGTGCATGGGTGACAAGCATCATAGTTTCCCTTTCAAAACTTCATGGAAAACACCGACCTTACTTAACCTACTTAGCATGTTAACATAAGCATCTTATGGTTTCGTAATTACAGTTGTTACTTAACCTATTATAGGTATAACAACGCTGAACACTGTGGGGGATTGCCAGTTATGCCCCTTATGGTCCGTCCGTGGACTTCCGGGGCACGCTTGCTTGCTTTCGAATTAGTTATGGCCATCCTGGTTGTGAGGAGTCTGTGGGCCTGCAGGCCGCTCCATGCGGCTGCCTGGTGGGCCTCCTCCTGGCCGGTCTAGCCTGGCCTCGGGCCAGGCTTGGGGTGTACACGAGCTCCTAGTTCCCCATCCAGCCGATTTTGAGCGGGGTTTCTCCGCCGTCGGTCGCCTGGTATGCGGGTTCCTGGGCCTGCTGGGTTCTGTCGTGTACTCACCTAGTTGTGCTTGCGGGGGTTGAGCTCTGGCTCTTTGGTCCCGCCTCTCAACCGTCAATCAACAGGTGTACAGTTTCCTGAGCCTATTGGGCTCTATCATATCTACACTTGAAACTGTGTTTGGAGTCAGCCTCCACCACATCGCTTCCTAATGCATTCCATTTGTCAACCACTCTGACACTAAAAAAGTTCTTTCTAATATCTCTGTGGCTCATTTGGGCACTCAGTTTCCACCTGTGTCCCCTAGTGCGTGTGCCCCTTGTGTTAAACAGCCTGTCTTTGTCAACCCCCCTTTTTCGTGTCTCCGTGGGCCCTGTCTGGGGTCTGTCTGCTCCGTTCTGCCTTTGCGGGAGCACGTTGCTCTTTACCTGTGGCATGTTGCGGTGGTGCCTGTTGCTACTACTGCGCGTGTGCTTTAGTACCGTGTTTCGCGGTGGCGTGTCCTTATTCCTGGGGTTTATGTTTCTGCTTTTTCGTCCTGCCTCACCCCAGTTGTTTTTCCTGGCATCTCTTTTTGTCTGTTTTGCCTGCACTTACTGCTATGTTGGGGGGGGGGCGTGGTCGGTTTCCACCACTTCATTGCTTGTGCGTTCCCTTGTCTTCCTCCTCTGCCACAGGGGTGTTCTGCGTGTGTTCCTTGGCTTCTAGGGCTTTTTTCGGCCTGTGTCCTGTGGTGTGCTTCTTTGTATCAGTCTGTTGCAGTTGCTCGTACCTCTTGGTTTGGGTCCAGTTCTGGCGGCAACCCGTCCGCCTTCTTGGGTTTCCTTGCTTGCCCTGCCAATTGGTTTTTTCGGGGTCTGGCGCTGTCCCGCGTCGGACCTGTCATTTCTGAACTCCTGGCGGGTTTGCTTGCTTGGAGTTTTTCTGTTCGGCAGACGTTCCATCTCCTTGTGCCACCGAGTTCGGTGGTCGCGCCCGAGATCCTCTTGCGGCTCCGCCTTTTCCTGGGCTCGGAGGGGCCTTATTGGGGCTGCTTCCGTCTGCCTCATGGTCTCACCTCCAGCTGGTGGTCGGTGTCCCACCTGCGTGTTTCTCTTGGCGGCAGTATGGGGTGTTTTGGTGGTCCTTCCTTTTCCTGTCCCTTCTTAGGTGGTTACTCTTGTTACCGTCGGCTTGGTTTTTGGTGGGGGTTGGGGGCCGTCGTCGTGCCGCATACTGTCGCCTCTCTCTTTTTGTGCGGCGCTGGCGGGGCCGCTTTGGCTTGCTTTCGGTCTTGGTGTTGCTTCTACACCGTTAGTAAGCTGTCTTGTGCGTCGTTTCACCTCCGGCCTGTTCGTGCGCCGCTTGCACCATCCTGGTCTCCGCGGTTGTGTGCCACGGCGTCTGTGTCCGGAGCGCATTTTGCGTTGATCCGGTTCTGTTCTTCCTGGTTCGCCTGTGCTGGTGTCCCGGGTTGTCAGCCGTGTTCTTGCGGCTCGGCTGCCTGTGTTCTTCCCTCCTGTCCGTGGCGTTCGTGGCTTTGCTGCTCTCGCTGCCGTTTGGATGACGTGTTCTCGCAGTCTTTCGGGCATGGATCTTTGGTGTTCGTTCGAGGGCCTTGCTGCTCGTTGTTGTGTTGTTCCCGGGACTGTCCGGGGCTGTGGCGCCTTGGGTTGGCATTGCTGCCGGTTGTCTCGCTTCCAGGGGAGGGGTGCGTGGTGTCCGCCTCCCGGTTCCGTCCCTTTTGATCTTCCTCTGTGGGTAGTTAGCTCCGGGGAGCCGACGGGGCTCCCCCAGAAAACCAGCGTTGAATGTAATGAAACGCCATTTTCTGGGTGAGTCCCGGAGGCTCCCCGGCAACCCTCCCTCCCTCCGGTCGGCGGTTTTTCACGTGTCTCGACATCCAGCCTCAGAACTGATGGGTGGATAGCCGGCGTGTGAGGTCTGGGGCTCCCCCTTCCCCTCCCGGGGAGGGGGGAGCTGCGCAGACAGCGGCGCGGTGACGTGTGACGTCATACTAGTTTGCTTGTTTTCTGTTGGGGAGTTCTATCCACTAGTTCGACTTTTGGTAGCAATTTTAACCAGAATAGGGGTTTGTTTTGGGGCGCTTACCTTTCTGGGTGCCTGTCCCGGTCGATGGCAGACATAGAATGCTTCCAATCACACGGGGGCTTCTATAGACCATTGCTCCCCTTGCCTCTCTGAGGGGGCCCGGTTCTGGCCGTGGTCCCCGGTAGGCCTAAGAACTCCATACACATGACTGATGCAAAAGTCTGACATTAGCATATCAGCCTGAGATAGCTCCGTGGAGCCTCCGGGACTCACCCAGAAAATGGCGTTTCATTACATTCAACGCTGTTTTTTTTTTATTTTTCCCGTGATCAGTGAACGAAACTTAACAGATTAGCAAAAAAAAAAAAAATTTTTTTTTTTCAAAATGACATGTGCCTGTGCAGATGGCAGTATATTCGACCCCGAGCATGTTAAGGGTTAAGGACCTGCCCGAAACACTGCGCGTACTAGTGGCTTTACAAGATTGTAAATACTGTACTATTCAATGTATTCTCACAAACCCAATGTACCTTCTTGTATATATATATATAAATAAATAAATAAATAAATAAATAAATAAATAAATACTATGCACAATGCTAATTATAACCACAATCCTGCTATTATCACAATCCTGGTCACTAATTCCTGTAAATGAATAATTGACCACACGTTTATTTTAAAAAGGAACCTAAGAAATCATTTGAAGATTCCTAGATGGACGAAATAATGCTGTGGTGCTGTGGCTAGCGCTGTAAACATCGTGAACAGCATTGAATCACTGATATTTGAACATTGTACCCAGTCATTATCACACTCAGGCTCTTCTATAACACTATCATGGCTAAATAATACAAGTTATATATATATATATTTTGACATTATTAGGCGATGCTGTGGTCACACGCTGAACAGCATGTGCTGTGTGCTCATGCTGCGAGCGCCAGCCTTGGTTGCTCACACACTACTGAGGCTCCCACACCCGGGAATGTGGACCACGATTTTTTTTTAAAGATGGCGTCTGTTTACAAGAGCCCTGAGGAAGCTGATGTGAACCCCATGTAGCCGCGGGAGTTTTGAATGGAACGTGAAAAATACAAATACCCAGAGGCGCGTTGCGCAAACCAGACGTCAGCCTGCAGGCGCGTTGCGCAGTTTAAGGGTTAATTGAGTATTTTTTGTAACGTTCCAGTTTGCTTGACCTCACAAATCGGTTCCTTGTCTTTTGTCTTCATCTGACTCCAACACCACCATGATTTCTCTATTCATTGCTCGTTTGTAGAGCCTTTTCATTGCATATACAGTGGAACCCCTATTAACAAGTTTAATCCGTTCTGGCATCAAGCTCGTTATTTAGAAAACTCGTCTTAAGAAACAAATTTCCCCATTTAAAATAAAGGAAATAAATTTAATCCATTCCACTCCCAAAAACATTCATACTTGTACAACATTTTTTTATGTAAATATAATACTGCACATGTAATTATAAATGTTTTGTTATACTGTTTTAATGTTTACTTTACCTTATGAAGAGTAGTTGCTGGCTTGAGGGAGACGATGGGGAGGTGGGAAGGAGGAGAGGGGTTATGGTGTGGAAGGAGAATCCACCTCTAAGTCAGGCGGACTCTCTCTTCTTGAGAATTTCACCCAAATTTCATTTCAAATGTCACACAAGGATGCGTTAGACCAGCACCAAATAAAAATCTACGTCGATTACACTCGTCGTGTCAACAATCCAATGGTCTTACCAGGAAGATACAATACAATGCCGTTCTCCCAAATAGGTTATATGGCTATTAGAGAAAACGGAAATTTCATGGCAAACATGTTTATACTATCCCCAAGTCAATTGGATTTTATAGAAATATTTGCTCAAATGACGCTTGAGCGCTGTGTTTGGGTGCATTCAAGATAAAAAAGTGTTTCACGTTCAAGCGACATATATCTGTGAAAGTGATAAATTAATTAAACATTTTCACACACCGGGTTGTCACTGCTTTATCAGAGCAGCTTTTCCAAGAATGCGTTAACCTTTTCAAACATTCCCAACACTTCCCTGATCTCAGTGGAAGAGGCAGCATTCTCCCTTACCTCCTCATTCCCTTACTAATGGTGTAAGTGTTGATGAGGATCTGCCATACTCCCTTGTGAGATCAGTCACACAGACACCACACTCATGCTTTGCTATAATTTCCTTCTTCAAATCCACAGTATTTGTGTCTTTCTTCCTCTTGACAACACCATCTTTAGCAAGCAGCTTCTTTGGCGACATCGTAAGTTACAAATTGTAGTCACAAAACCACTAAAAACCCAAAGAAAAGCACAAATAAGTCCAGAGGGATGTATGTCGTGTGCGATACAACAACAACACTGGCGTCGGAAGCGTCCGAGAATTTGCGAGAACCCGCGAGACGCTAGGAAGCACCATGTGGTTTTGCTCGTTAATAGAGGTGAAGCTCATCAATAGAGACAAATTTGCTGCGAGTGGCTCGCTCATTATTGGAAATGCTCCTTAATAGAGCCACTCGTTAACCCTCAAACCGCTAGGGGGCCCAAATGGAATTCACACCCATAGGCGCAAAAAAAAAAAATCTTTCGTTTTATTGAAGTGTTCATTTTTGTTCCCTGATCACGGAAAAAAAATTGTAGGTGGCATATTATAGCCGCAATAGGGTAGGGAAGTGTGGCAAAAAAGGGGCGTTGGCAGAGCCTTCGCCAGACGAGGTCTACTCCGCCCGAGCTGTCAGACGGCAGTTGCCACAAATATATTATTACATAATTATTTCAATGTCACTGATTTTTTCTTATTTTTTTGCAGTAATATTATTCCATACAGTGAATTGTGGTATATTTATATAATAAAATGTGTGAACCATCGCTGTACTCAAAATTATGGTGTGCATATTAGGGATTCAATTATTATGTTCATAAAACAATAAACAAATAGTTTTGCTGTTGTTACACTATATACACAGGTTATATATAAGTATCTGCATGTTTTGTTCACCATAACGAACTACTAAGTTGGTCTTGTGAGTCAAAAAGCAACGAGGAGTGACTGCCACACACCAGCGAGCCACTCACTGCCACTCCTTCCCTCAACACCACCTCACTCGCCCTCATTCTCCTCCCACAAGTTTTTGCTCCACTGGCACTAGCGACACTTTTTTCCGATTCTAAGTCACTAAAACCGGAAAACGATTCACCTTCTTCAGAATCGTCGAGCAAAACATCAATATCTTGCAAGGGAGCACATGAACTGTGTGGTCTCGCACAAATTGGGGTCGAGTGAGGGCGAGGAGGCATGGGCGAGATGCTAGGCCTAGTCCTGGTGGAGCCGGCATGGGCGAGATGCTAGGCCTAGTCCTGGTGGAGCCAGCATGTTCACACTCGTCGTCGGTTGTATCCACCTCTGAGGGCTGTGTGTAGTCATGATCAAAGTCTGAGTCGTCTATATCAGACTCATCACCATCCGGGAACAAACTACGAGTAATTTCGTCCTCGGTCAGAGGTCTCGAGGAACGTCTCGCTGGGCGGGGTCGGTCGTCGGAACGAGATGCGCTCGCCATGGTGTCCGCCGGGTAACTGAGCTCTGTACACAAAGAGGACCCACGCTGGATTTTTTCCCAGGCGGGGTTTGTTTTCGTTCGGTTTAGGCTCGCCAATGACTACCCCTATCCCACGCGGGCCATTTGAATTATAGCGCTAGACACGATATCATTTATAAATGATGTGCGCGATTTCGGTTTTGTCACTGATATCATTTATATATGATATGCGCGGTTTGAAGGTTAAGTAACAATTGTAATTACGTAGCTATAAGATGCTTATTTTAACATACTAAGTAGGTTAGGCAGGGTCGGTGTTTTCTATGAAGCTTTTCAAGGGAAATTATTATGTTAAGTATGTCACCTATGCACTTATTAAATAAGTCAATATTGACTATACGAATTTGCGAGGACGGGTTGGTTTATTGTGAAATTTCTCCAGTGTGCATGACATCAAATATTAAAAAAAAATAAATTTTCTTTGTAAAATGATAAATTACCTTTCCTGAACATGTCTATGTAAAAATAATTACCAAATTCCACTTACTTTGGCTGTGAGGACGTGGACAATGTGCGCTGTGACGTCATCAGGGGCTGGTCGCCCGTGTGTGAAGCGCCCAGACACGGTCACGCGGGCCATTCAAGCACCGGGTGTTGCTACAAATATATTTTCAAATATTTTATCTATGTTTTTCCAATGCGGTTTTATTTGTTTCTTTTATCGTATATGATGCATATTTGTGACCTTTACAATATGTATACAGTAGAATGTTCATAATTTTCCACGGAACTGTGATACATGTGTCAGTAAGGTGTCCACAATAAATGTTTGTTGTTGTTAAAGATTCGCTACCTGGAACAAGAAGTTCCAAGTAGCACGGGCTATGGTGAGCCCGTAAGGCACTTTAATAAATGTTTATTGTCACAATATTACGTGGTAAAAATTCACATAAATTACAATATATACAGTTTCACATACTATTTACACAGTAACACACTGTATTACACACTCAGTACTTTGGAGGTGCGTAATAATCAACAAAGTAGTCCATGGTACACAGCACGACTTTGCTCTCGTTGCACCAGCTACAGATAGATTTTCGCTTCCTGTTTCATCGTTGTGTGTGCTTGCAAATAACGCACTCACGTACACCTTTGGCTTTAGTACTTGTAGGTGGTATGTAGCCAAGCTTGTAAAAGATAAGGTAGTATGGAAACTATTATAGGAAAAGCTCAATTTGTAAGGTAGTCTTGAAAAGATCACTTTGTAAGGTCCCACACAGGAAGAGATTCAGCTAGCCTCAAAGAGTGTCCGTCAGTCAGGAAGAGATTCAGGTATTCTTGAAAATATCTATAGAAAACACCACCATTGAAGCCGCTAACACTGTTCATCTATGCTACTTGTATCAGATGCATCATCATTGAATGCAGAAAACGATTCATCTATGTATCGTCTATATAAATTGGAGATGGCAAGGGTGGGGCTCAGAGCTACAACTGGATACGCTTGCTGTATCATCCTCATAGGTGCTGTATCACTTGCATCTGACCGTTGTGTTAAGTCCTTATTGCGCCTAGCTTCACCAATATTATGACCCTTATGTTCTTCAAACAATAAGGTCTGAATTTCACCGACTGAGCGCAATCTTTCAACATCGTATCGGACAGGTGTTTGGGAGTCAGAGGTGCGTGTACCACAAATGGTTGCTCACGCAGTACTAACCCAGCCAGCAGCCCTAGTCTTTCATATTTGTTATAGGAAAAGGTTCGTTTAGTGTTTATCGGGTAGGCTGCTCCATTATGACAATCTTTCTTTGTTTCAGATGTGTTCCATTTGTTTTGTATTTGTCACTTACATCTCAATAATGGAGCAGCCTACCAAACAAACACTGAACGAACCTTTATGGCATTTGTCATTTTTCAAATTGTTTCAACAGTTCTTTTATTTTTTCGTTTTATTTTTTTTATTTAAGAAACATGGAGTAGCCTACTTGTAGACCACCGAACGAACCTTTTTGACATTTGTTCTTGTTTTCAAAATTCTTCATTTTTTTATTATTTATGTATTTTTTATGTAAGAAACATGGAGCAGCCTACCTGCCGCCCACTGAACGAACCTTTTGCTATAAGACAAATGAAAAATAAATATTGAACACATTTGAAGAAAGGACAATGTCATAATGGTTCAGTATATGTAAGGTAGGCTGTTCCATTATTGAGACGTAAATGACAAATACAAAACAATGGAACACATTTGAAACTAAGAAAGATTGTTATAATGGAGTAGCCTACATGCCGAACACCGAACAAACCTTTTTGACATTTGTTGTATATCAGAAATTTCATTTCTTTTTTTTTCTACAAAAATGTCAATGCTTTGCAACATCTCAGCAGTCACCCCTTTATATTCCAGC
>WNGS01002550.1:0-33940 GCA_020271785.1 Procambarus virginalis
AACAACAAACAATCAAGCGAGCATCCAACAAAACAGTCAAGCGAGCATCCATCCGGGTACAATAATACAATAACACTTTTACTACATTCACCCCCTCTAGCTTTAAGTAACATAGTCCCGAAGATGAGTAGGAGTACTTCGCGTCCTTCCAGATCGTCGAAGGGACTCCTGCAAAGTTGATGCCTCTAGTGTTCCAGTCGGTTTCTGCATACCACCTTCTCGAGGGAGTGTTACATCAGAGAAAGGTTTCCAATTAGGTGTTTCAAAGTTAGGTGGTTCGGAACGAAGTAGTCCAGGATGAGGTAGTTCAGGATGAGGTAGTTCAGGATGAGGTAGTCAGGATGAGGCCGTTCAGGATGAGGCGGGTTGGGGTTTACCCCATCTTTCACAATCGCTGGGTTTGCTGTTGAATGTTGAGATTGGGGTCCAAACTCTCGCAGCCCTCTGTGGCCATGGGTGCGAGGTGTCTTAATGATACAGTAGTAATCCTGCCATCCGGGAACTTGACATGGGCATATTCCGGATTCACATCTACGACCTCAACCTCATCAACTAGAGGATCATTTTTGCTTTGACGCACCTGACGTTTTAGGAGGACAGGGCCTCTGCAAGCAAGCCACGTAGGTAGTGTTCGCCCTGAAGTAGACCTTCTTGTATGCTGGAAGAATCGTTCATGTGGTGTATTTGTAGAGGTACACAACAGTGATCGAATAGAGTGGAGTGCATCAGGAAGAACTACTTCCCACTGGGATACATCTAAGCCTCTCGTCCTAAGAGCTAGCAGCACTGTCTTCCAAATAATCCCATTGTACTTCTCAGCCTGGCCATTTCCTCTAGGGTTGTAAGGAGTCGTACGGCTAGTTGCTACCCCCTTTTTTTAGTAGAAAATCTTTCAACTCCTCCGACATAAAGAAGTTCCCCTATCAGAGTGTATATATGCAGGCATACCAAAGATTGCAAACAACTGCACCAGGCACTGAATTACTGTACCAGTAGTCATATCTGAACAAGGGAATGCAAAAGGGAATCTAGAGAATTCATCTACAACAGTAAGGATATATTTATTCCTTGAATGTGATGGAAGTGGTCCTTTAAAATCTATGTTGAGTCTTTCAAATGGCTGAGTAGCTTTAATCAAATGCCCAGAGTCAAACTTGCAAAACCGAGGTTTAAGTTCAGAGCATGCAGAGCAAGAATTAGTCATCTTCTTCACTTCCTCCACAGAATAAGGCAGATTTCGACATCGGACAAAATGAGCCATACGAGACACTCCAGGGTGACACAGATTGTCATGCAATTCCTTTAATTCATCCATACTGGTGGCACCACATACACGTGAGAATGCATCAGCTGGTATGTTCTTTTTACCTGGGCGATATACAATGTCATAGTGGTAACAGGAGAGTTCGACTCGCCATCTAGCAATTTTATCATTTTTAATCTTACCAGCTGAGTTAGAGTTAAACATAAAAGCGACACTGCGCTGGTCAGTCACAAGCCGAAAATGGCGACCAATAAGATAGTGTCGCCACTTCCTTAGGGCTTCCACAATGGCATACGCTTCCTTCTCCACTGATGAGTGCCTTTGTTCACTATTTGAAAGTGTTCGGGAGAAGAAAGCTACTGGTTGTTCATTCTGGGTTAGGGTAGCGGCAATAGCATGATCTGAAGCATCGGTTTCCACAGTGAAAGGAGTTGTTGGGTCGATTGCTCGAACCACTGCCTCAGCAATGTCTTGTTTCAATCCTTCAAAAGCTTTCGCAGCAGCAGCAGATAAGGGAAAATCATTGGCATGAGAGAGAGGACGGATCTTCTCAGAAAAACTCAGCACCCAACGAGAGTAATGTGCAAGCATTCCCATTGTTCTGCGTAAAGAACCTGTGTTACTTGGTAGTGGAAGTTTTAACAGTGGCTCGAGGCGTTCCGGGTCAGGTCTAATTTCTCCTTCTTGTATAAGATATCCCAACAGCTTTATAGACCTGAGTCGAAAACTACACTTTTCAAGATTCAGGGTCAGGTTATATCTTCTCGCAACGTCCATAAAATGTTTCAGATTTTTATCATGGTCTTCCTCAGACTCTCCACACACACAGACATCATCAACGTAAGCGAAGGTACCCTCCACTCCTTCTTTCTCAAGGATGCCATCAATTACCCTTTGAAAACTAGCCACTCCATTAGTGACCCCAAAAGGGATACGATTAAATTCATAAAGCTTCCCACAAGCTTCAAAGGCTGTATAGGGTTTTTCTTCCTCTGTTAAACCCACTTGATGGTAAGCACTTCTCAAGTCCAGAGTGCTGTATACTTTAAATCTAGCAACATTATTCACAATCTCATCTATGTGTGGTAAGGGGTAGGCATCCAGCCCCGTGAATCGATTGATTGTTTGTGAATAATCTACAACCATTCTTTTCTTGTGATGTTCTCCTTTAGTTACTAATACCTGGGCTCTCCATGGAGAATGACTGGGTCTAATTATCTCTTCACGTAGCATCCGAGCGGTCTCAGATTTAATAAACAACTTGTCAGCCTCAGAATAGCGTCTGGATTTTACAGCAATCGGCTTGCAGTCTGGTGCTAAATTACTGAAGAGAGATGGAGCCGGAACTTTGACGGCAGCTAATCCACATATTCTAAGAGGAGGTCTATCTCCTCCAAAAGCCATCTCAAGCACAGAATGATTTTGTAAAAAGTTATGACCTAAAATCACATCAGCACACAAATCGGGTAACACTTTGAGATTCACACCATGGTAAGTTTCTCCTTGTAATTCTAAGTCTACAGAACACTGACCCAGGAATTTTGAAGAGAACGATACAGTAGCCATAGAAACTGCCCCATTGTCAGGATAGACGAGTAACCCACTCTGGTCGGCAATATTCTTATGAATAAAGTTCTCAGAGCTACCAGTGTCAATCAGTGCACTGACTGGAATACCATTGATCTTAGAGCTAAGCACTGATTTATTGAGGCATGCGGGCGAAGTCCCAGCTAAAGTAGCAAGCATAGCAGCGGAATGTTGGGTGTTTGAAGCACTATTAGTCTGTTTCAGAGATCGGCAGACCTTAGCATAATGACCCTTTTTCTTGCAATTCATACACAGAGCCTCTCTAGCCGGACATCGACTGCGAGGATGTCGAGTGTAACCGCAAAAGAAGCACTTAAAACCACTAGTTGTAGCTGCAGAAACTGTGTCAACTTTTTCTTCTGCACTTTCTTGTCCTCCTAAGTCCTCCAGGTCTAATGAGAGTGCCATGGCAGCATTTGTAACCCCTGGCTGAGCATAAGAGGCAGAAAGTTTCTGTGCCGTTTCTAGAGTGTGAGCCTGGTCAAAGGCTGACTGTAAGTCTAAAGTTCTATTTTCAAGTAAGCGCTGCCTTATTGTGGCAGAACCTAGCCCATTAATGAAAGCATCTCTCACATAGTTATCACTGGCTTCTACAGCAGTCACTGCTTTGAACTGGCAATCTTTAGCTAATAACTTTAAAGCCTGAAGAAACTGATCAAGTGACTCACCGGGTTCTTGGCGCCGTGTTGCAAGCACATACCTTGCGAATACTTCATTCTTGGGCTTCACAAACAGTTCTGTTAGGGATTTTTCAGCAGCATCATACGTAGTGCAGTCAGCTATGTAGTCGAACACACGTGGAGCAACGTAGTTTATTAAGAGACACAGCTTGTCCACGGTGGGAGTATTTTCTTCTACTGCAAGAGTGAAGTTTTGGAACGTCTTGAGCCAGTGACGCCATTCTTGAGCGGCGTTGGTGGCGTTTGGGTCAGTAGCAAACCGCTCGGGCCGTAGTAACCGCTCCATGTTCACTGGCTGAATTATTTGTTCAATAAATTGAGGTAAAGGAGAAGCATTGCCAGACATGTGGCTTTATTGAACAAATAATTACAGTACAGTTACATCCTGCAATACACAAGCCATATATTATACAAACTTATAAAGACTAACAGTGCTTAAGATATATATAATAAGCAAAGTACACATGACTAACACTAGAACAAATAGAAATTAACTAGGAGTGAACATAAACTAACCTGTACACAGGCACGACACAGCTGGTCTGACAACAACAAAACAATCAAGCGAGCATCCAAACAAAACAGTCAAGCGAGCATTCATCCGGGTACAATATACAATAACACTTTTACTACATTGAGTTCATATTTATTTAGTAGTCCAGGATACAGCAGTGTCGTAGACGTTGAGACGAAGCCTGGAGCAGAGCAGAGAGCTGAGTGAGGCCAGAGTCGTGGAGCTCTATGCGGGAGAGCGTGGCGGCTCGACTGGGAATTGCGAGTGTCTGAACTCGGGGAGCGAGAGCGTTGTAGCTGGATGCGGTCGTAGTCTGCTGTCTGCTCTGTGTCGAAGCTGTAGCGTCTTGGGTCGATTAGAACTGCCCACGCCGAGTACTACACTCTTGACTGGAGATTGTACCGTCTTCTATTCACCAAATCGTTGCTTATATGGTGATTACACCTCAGCTTCCTCCAACAAGGTGAGAAGAGTATTACCTGTAATTGGGGAAAGGATTGTAGCTTCTGTAATTAGTTATGCTATTAAGATAATGAGATAATGGAGCGAGTATAAGGATTACTCGCTACAAGCTCACTACTTTCAGCATCGAGTTACAGCTCCTGTGCCAGGCAAGTCCACTACGGGCTCACCATAGCCTGTGCTACTTGCAACTTTTGGTTCCCAGTAGCTGAATCCAAAACACCAGCTACTTACGGCAATCCTGATCTGGCAACCTTGAGTGTGCGCTGGGAGCAGGTCGGTGGTGGCGGCAGTGGTCGCTGGGAGCAGGTCGGTGGTGGCGGCAGTGGTCGCTGGGAGCAGGTCGGTGGTGGCGTCAGTGGTCACTGGGAACAGGTCGCTGGTGGCGGCAGTGGTCGCTGGGAGCAGGTCGCTGGTGGCGGTAGTGGTCGCTGGGAGCAGGTCGGTGGTGGCGGCAGTGGTCGCTGGGAGACGGTGTGTGGTGGCGGCAGTGGTCGCTGGGAGACGGTGTGTGGTGGCGGCAGTGGTCGCTGGGAGACGGTGTGTGGTGGCGGCAGTGGTCGCTGGAGACGGTGTGTGGTGGCGGCAGTGGTCGCTGGGAGACGGTGTGGGTGGCGGCAGTGGTCGCTGGGAGACGGTGTGTGGCTGCGGGTGAGGGAGGAGAGCCACGAGGACCAACAACAACAACAACACACGCCGCCGCCGCCGCCATGCGTATCGAGAGGTGTTACTTCTGCTCCAGCAAGGTGTACCCGGGCCACGGCATGCAGTTCGTCAGGAACGACTCCAAGGTGAGTGAGGGAGGCGCCAGGGGCCCCCGGCCGCCTCTTCCAGACTCAGGGGCCAAGGCTGCTTCTAGGCTCAGGGGCCCCCCGGCCACCTCTAGGCTCAGGGGCCCCGGCCACCTCTTCCAGGCTCAGGGCCCCCGGCTGCCTCTAGGCTCAGGAGCTCACGACCACAACCACAACTCTTCCTAATCAAAACCCTATATATTGTTAGGCTAGGACGTGCTGGGTTAGGCTAGGACGTGCTGGGTTAGGCTAGGACGTGCTGGGTTAGGCTAGGACGTGCTGGGTTAGGCTAGGACATGCTGGGTTAGGCTAGGACGTGCTGGGTTAGGCTAGGACGTGCTGGGTTAGGCTAGGACGTGCTGGGTTAGGCTAGGACGTGCTGGGTTAGGCTAGGACATGCTGGGTTAGGCTAGGACATGCTGGGTTAGGCTAGGACGTGCTGGGTTAGGCTAGGACGTGCTGGGTTAGGCTAGGACGTGCTGGGTTAGGCTAGGACGTGCTGGGTTAGGCTAGGACGTGCTGGGTTAGGCTAGGACATGCTGGGTTAGGCAAGGACGTGCTGGGTTAGGCAAGGACGTGCTGGGTTAGGCTAGGACGTGCTGGGTTAGGCTAGGACGTGCTGGGTTAGGCTAGGACGTGCTGGGTTAGGCTAGGACGTGCTGGGTTAGGCTATGACGTGCTGGGTTAGGCTAGGACGTGCTGGGTTAGGCTAGGACGTGCTGGGTTAGGCTAGGACGTGCTGGGTTAGGCTATGACGTGCTGGGTTAGGCTAGGACGTGCTGGGTTAGGCTAGGACGTGCTGGGTTAGGCAAGGACGTGCTGGGTTAGGCTAGGACGTGCTGGGTTAGGCTAGGACGTGCGGGGTTAGGCTAGGACGTGCTGGGTTAGGCTAGGACATGTTGTTTGCGTATCAGATACAGGACGGTCCCACCTGGATACATGTATTCATTTATTTATATACAAGAAGGTACATTTACGGGTTAACAGAGAACATAATAATAAAGTTGATTTTTTTTTTTTTTTGAGATATATACAAGAGTTGTTACATTCTTGTACATGTACGGCAATTTTACATTCTTGCAAAGCTACTAGCACGCATGGCATTTGGGCAAGTATCGGTGTTTCGGTATCAGGTCTCGCACAGTTTGTGTTGGTAAATAGTGCCCCAAGACTTCAACTTAGCTGTATACAGTGGTACCTCGGAATACGAGTGTCCCTGTATACGAGTTTTTCGGAATACGAGCAGGATTTCCTCGGAAAATGTGTCTCGGAAGGCGAGGGTTACCTCGGGACACGAGTTTGTTGATACGCGTACAGGCTGACCTAGCGCGTGGTGGCTGGGCGATCGTCGCCCCTCCGCCCGTCCGCCCCTCAGTTTACCATTGTCTCGCGCTCAGTGACTACCTCTCATCAATTCTTCTCGTGGATTTTCAGTGTATTGTTGGATTTTTGGTGATTTGACTATACAATTTGTTATTATATATCTCACCATGAGTCCCAAGAAAGCCAGTGGTAAGGATAAAGGCCAGAAAGCCCATGTGAGGATGACAATAGAGGAGAAACAAGAGATAATTCGGAAGCATGAGAACGGTACACGTGTTATTGAACTTTGTAGGCAGTACAACAAAGCCACATCAACAATATGCACTATACTTAAGAAGAAAAATGAGATTATGAGTGCTAAAGTGGCAAAAGGAGTAAGAACAATAACGAAACAAAGACCACAAATACTTGAAGAAGTGGAAAAGTTGTTATTAATTTGGATACATCACCATCTTCCATACGCCTACAGCATTCATCAGCAAGGTAAGTAATAACTTGAACATAGTTTTGTAGGTTTATTTAGATGAATTAGGTATAAAAATTTAGTTTGATATGGGGTTTCTGGGGTAGTCAGGAACGGATTAATTCATTTCCCATTATTTCTTATGGGGAAATTCGCTTCAGAATACGAGTTTTCGGAATACGAGGCGTCTCCAGGAACCAATTAAACTCTTAAACCGAGGTACCACTGTATATCGTTTGGTTTGGATGATTTAGTATAGGGTGTGCTAAGCTCAGTTGGGTTATGTTGGCGTCAGGTTAGCTTGGAGTAAGGTTAGGTCAAGATTCAAATTCAATTAAGTTTATTGCCATAATAAAATAATCCCAAAGGGATAGAGTAGCCTATGCTATTTTACCCACTTCAGTTACAGGCCCTTCAGGGGCTCGCAAATCATATTGTACATTACAAATACACTTGCATAATTCAACAGTCATCACATGGTACATACTACAAAATATTTGTTAATAAAACAGTCTTGAAGAAGTGTTTTGAACCTCATAACAATTCTCTTATACCATTATCACACAAGCAATTTTATGTGGTATACTACTAATTTTTTTATTTCTATAGCTTTGAAGCAGTTTACACAAATACATAGTGGCCTAACATGTGATCATGTGGCTTACTACATAATTTACATTCCTCGTCTTTTCACCGACATCAGCATTGTATTGGCAGTCGTAATCTGTAGACTTTTGCCTATTATATGTAAAATACTAATTCATGTTTATTATTGTGTAATGCGTAAATGTGTTACTGCTCTCCACCATTAATGTCCTTGTAACTTTTTCTATATCCTCTTGGATCAACTTAATTCTTGTGTTCATTTGTTTCAAAGTTATGTGACATAACATAGATGAGTTTTTTTCTGTAGACCTCTTCACTATCTCGTCAACTGTCTCCTACATTATCAAATTTAAAAATTATCAAATATAACTTACATATATGAAGGGGTTCAAGTAAATCCTAGTTTATGACCCTTTTTCGTTGGTTGCTTAACACTGCCTGAGCCCGCAGGCCACCCGCAGCACACCGCAAGGTAGGCTGGGCGGTGCCTGTGAGCACACGACCACACTCCAATGTTTATACTCATTCCAGTTTTCTCACCTCAGTTTTTGTGCTACATCATTGATTTTGGTATCAAAGTGGTGCATGACATAGGCGCACATTTTAATACAAGTAGCTTAATAAATTGGAAAATACAGTAGATGGAATTTTAGGGCATTGAGGACATAATTTGCATCCTCCCCCAGTGTATGTTGATTTTTGGACACAAATAGCGTTATCCCCAAGCGAAATATTCTCTCGATACATCCACAATATGCTGATATACTGATCTTCTACTTAATGATTCCAAATGCACCTTTTTTATCAATAAAAATCCAGGCAACATTACCACTCATTACTTCATTTAAGGCCACTAACACAGCCTGAAGGTCATCCTGGATTGAAAACATTTTCAGGTTGAGATGTCCAGTAATACTGTACTGATATTTACAGTGTCGATGTCAGTGTTCTCTATGGCTTTCTTAGGCTCTCTAAGTTTTTTTTCAATGGATTTTCTCTTGCAAGAAACATGTAGTGTGTTTAATTTAGGTGTTTTTCTAATACTGTATTCATATATTGCCCTCTGCTGTAATAACTCATAGACAAGACAGAACACGAAACAATGGGCATAAATTGGATGAATTTAGATTTAGGAAAGACTTGGGTAAATACTGGTTCGGTAACAGGGTTGTTGATTTGTGGAACCAATTACCGCGTAACATTGTGGAGGTGGGGTCCCTCGATTGTTTCAAGCATGGGTTGGACATGTATATGAGTGGGATTGGGTGGTTATAGATAGGAGCTGCCTTGTATAGGTCAATAGGCCTTCTGCAGTTGCCAATGTTCTTATACTCATTTTTCTTTGCAAGGGAATAATGACTTAATAATCACATCATCTATATTACATTGCTGCCATGGTGGTGTTATTATTTTGTTAGGCAGTGCAATACACTCTTGCAGGACATTTTGTTGCATTAGAACATAGGTTCTCAAGTATCCTCACTTATGGGTTAGACTAAGTTGGGTAAGGTTAGGTTAGGTTAGGTTAGGTTAGGTTAGGTTAGGTTAGGTTAGGTTAGGTTAGGTTAGGTTAGGTTAGGGTAAGGTTAGGTAGGTTTTAAAATTCGTTGGTGAACTTGTGTACGATGTGAGTTGCATCCATTAAAACCATAAAATAATGCTGTAAATAGTTAAAATCTTCTATTAGAGCATGCACATTGTTAGTAATTGAACTTTGATAGGCATAACTGCCAAGCCCCAATCAGCCTCCATTTAATGTGTTATAAAAATCATATAAATCAACAATTAAAACTATAAAAACTATAATCCCAGACTCTACTCGGCACAGTAACTACAATCCTAAAATGTTCAGTATCAAGTCACTACACAACACACTCAAGTATGCTCTATATAAAATAATAGTTTCACTCACATTTCCTTATCCTATTTATCCTAAATAAGCCAATACTGTATTGTGTTGAACTGTTATTGTAAATATTTAATACTTTATCTGTTCTGTTATTAAAGTACAGATTCTACAAATAGTCGTCTCATCATTATCACTTAAAATCTATATGTCACTTGCTGAATTTCTTGAACAATCTTTATGTTATACTTCTCATTTAGCATTGTGTACCCCGTCAAACCTATAAATAATTTAATTTAACTGAAATATTTTGAGTTAGCCACAAAGCAGTTTACATATTACAGTAGTGGCTTTATTAAATGTACATGTTCTATAACAATTAACCACTGTATCATGTTCTATATATTTTCTTGATTTTTTTTTATTAATATTATTATATGATTAACACTATAAAACTGGTTACTCCATCAAAATGCATATTTTATTCATATTTGTATTATATAGTAAAGTTTTTTTTTGAGCCAGTTGGAAAGGGGTGACCCACCCGAATACCAAGAGTTCTGACTGCTCATGTTGTTATGGCTGTAAATCTTACAACCATAATAATAATAATATTAATAATAAAAATAATTATAATAATAATAATCATAATCAATACAGTACACTATAATAATTTCCACTAAGGGAAACTTGATATAAGAAGTCTTGATTTAAGCTTTTTGGAGTCCCTCTAGGCTCACTACTGACGTCCATGTCTAACACTAATAATAATTCATTATGTCGGGGGACAGGAAGCCAGGTTATATTAGTACATTTTAGGCTTATTTCTCTGTGTATTAAAGGAGGGGCATCAGAAGTAGAATTCCTGGATGACAGAGCCAGAGTGCATGAGGGGATTGTGTGAAATCCTGGTTCGGCTTCAGTGGAAGCCTCGGGAATCCTCGTGGGTTGAGCAGAATCCCAGGTTGCAATTCTTTTGACCATGTCGTGGCCTAGTTGTCTAGAGCATTTTTGGGAATATCCAGCGCATAGGTTCAAATCATCATCACGGCTCCTGTGGATTTATTTATATATACAATGGGGCCTCGACTTACGATGCTAATCCGTTCCCAGAGACGGATCGTAAGTCGAAATATCGTAAGTTGAAGTGATTTTTCCCATAAGAAATAAAGGGATTTGAATTAATCCATTCCCCACCCTCCAAAATATTAACATACAAATACATTTTATACTGAATACAATGTTTTTTTCTAACTACAATACAGTACCTAAGTTTCTCTTACCTTTATGGAGGGCTCTTGATGGCGTATGGAAGATGGTGATGGGGGAGGAGGAGAGTAGTTACTGTTTGGAAGGGGAGTCCCCTTCCATTATCACATCAGGCAGTGATGTTTTCTCTGGGGTACTCTTAACTATGTTTTGCCTGAATACCACTAGGACCTGGTTGTGGTTCAGTGCTTGTTTATCTCACTACAAATTTGTCAAGAGACATTTGTTTTTCCCTTCTTTTTAACATTAGTCGGTAATGATGCATCACAGTGTCATTGAATAGGTTAAGGCAACGACCTACTGCAGCTAGATTTGGGTGAGTCGTTTCAGCAAAGGTTTGCAATTCTTCCCATGCCGCACACATTTTCTTAATTGTTGAGGAAGAGACATTCTGTACTCTTGTTTCTGCTCTATGGTCATCCTTACATGGGTTTTCATATGTTGAGCCTTACCACTGACTTTCCTGGGACTCATGGCGTGATATATAATAATTACTTTAATGTTCAAAATGCAAAAAATCACCACAGAAGCGGAATTTCTTATAGGCGCGATCGTCACTAAGCGGGCAGCTGTAGTAAACTGAAGCAGGTCGGCCGCGTGACCGGGAACCACGCGCTCGGTCGATCTGAACGTGTACCAACAAATATCAGATGTCGAGTCGCATTTTTCGATGAAATTTTCATCGTAACTCGAAATTATCACGTTACTGTGATTTCTGTATGTAATGATACTGTACAGTGGTACCTCGGTTTAAGAGTTTAATCCGTTCCTGGAGACAGCTCGTATTCAGAAGTTAATTTCCCCATAACAATTAATGGGAAATGAATTAATCCGTTCCTGACTACCCCAGAAACCTCACTTCAAATTAAATTTTATACCTAATTCATCTAAAAAACCTACAAACTATGTTCAAGTTATTACTTACCCTTGTTGTTGAATGCTGTAGGTGTATGAAAGATGTTAGGAGGGGGGAGGAGGAGAGGTGTTACCGTTTGGAAGGGGAGTCCCCTTCCATTATCACATCAGGCAGTGAGGACCTTTCTGGTGTGCACTCCCTGGCACGTTTTGCCTGAGTACCACTAGGTCCTAGTTGTGACTCACTGCTCGATTTTCTCACAACAAATCTGTCCATGGAAGCTTGTTTTTTCCCTTTCTCACAAGCTGTCTCTGTAGTGAGGCATTACATTGTCATTGAAAAGATTAAGGCAACGGCCTACTACAGCTTTCTCTGGGTGAGTCTTTTCAATAAAAGTCTGCATCTCTTCCCACATCTGACACACCTTCTTAATTTGTGCAGAAGGGACATTCACTACTGCCTCATCCTCCTCCACTGGAGAAACATCATCAGCTGGGTCGTCTTGCTGTTTCTTTTGAAGGGCTTGGAGTTCTTCGGTGGTCAATTCTTCGTTGTGTTCTTCCACCAACTCCTCCACATCATCACCATCCGATTCCAAGCCCATTTGCCGGCCCAGAGTAACAATTTCCTCAACAATAGGCGCATCATTTACAGGCTCAAACCCCTCAAAGTCTAGTTCTGCCACACATTCAGGCCACAATTTTCTCCAGACAGAGATCAGGGTTCTTTGAGTCACTTCTTGCCAGGCTTTGTCAATGAGTTTTAAAGCACTACAAATGTTAAAATGGTCTTTCCAGAACTCTTTGAGGGTGAGTTTTGTGGCTTCAGTCACTTCAAAACATTTCCGGAAAAGTGCCCTTTCATAGTTTCTTAAAATTGCTATGATTTTCTGGTCCATATGCTGAATTAGAGGAGTGGTGTTAGGAGAAGGGAACTTTATTGTGAGAAATTTACTGTATCTGTGCAACAATTCATCTTCCAATCCTGGAGGATGAGCAGGAGCATTGTCGAGGAGAAGCAGGGCCTTGAGTAGCAAATGTTTCTCCTGCAGATATTTTTTCTATGGCAGGGCACACCACTTCTTTCACCCACTCCGACAAAATAATCCTAGTCACCCATGCCTTTTTATTGGACTGCCACATCACACACATTTGGGTTTTCTGCACTTTATACTGTTTGAAAACCCATGGATTTTCAGAATGATACACTAGCAAGGGTTTAATTTTCAAATCGTCACTCGCATTTGAACACAGCACAAGCGTAAACCTATCTTTCATAGGCTTGTGTCCGGGCAAGGATTTTTCCTCCTTGGTAATGTATGTCCTCTTAGGCAATCTTTTTCCAGAACAGTCCTGTTTCGTCACAATTAAACACTTGTTGTGGTAGGTATCCCTCAGCCTCTGCAAACTCTTTAAATTCTTCAATAAATCGTTCAGAGGCTGGTTTGTCTGAGCTGGCCGCCTCCCCATGCCTCGCAACACTATGGATACCACTTCTTTTTCTAAATTTTTCAAACCAGCCCCTGCTTGCCTTAAACTCTTTCGTATCTGCATCACTCGTTGCAGGGGTTTTCTTTAGAAGGTCTTCGTGCAATACCCTGGCTTTCTCACAAATGATGGCCTCTGAAACACTATCACCCCTTAACTCCTTGTCATGTATCCAAATTAATAACAACTTTTCCACTTCTTCAAGTATTTGTGGTCTTTGTTTAGTCATTGTTCTTATGCCTTTTGCCACTTTAGCACTCATAATCTCATTTTTCTTCTTAAATATAGTGCATATTGTTGACGTGGCTTTGTTGTACTGCCTACAAAGTTCAATAACACGTGTACCATTTTCATGCTTCCGAATGATCTGTTTCTCCTCTAATGTCATCCTCACATGGGCTTTCTTGCCTTGATCCTTACCACTGGCTTTCTTGGGACCCATGGTGAGATATATAATAACAACTTTTATAGTCAAATGACCAAAAATCCAATAAAACACTGAAAATCCGGTTGAAGAATTGACGTGGGATAGTCACTGGGTGCGAGGCACTGGTAAACTGAGGGGCGGAGGGGCGACGATCGCCGTACCACCACGCGCTAGGTCGGCCTGTACGCGTATCAACAAACTCGTGTTCCGAGGCACATTTTCCGAGGAAATCCGGCTCGTATTCCGAAAAACTCGTATACAGGGACACACTAGTATTCCGAGATACCACTGTACTAATATTTCGTTTCAGTAAATATATTTATTGATATTGAAGTCATATTTATTGATATTGAAGTACAAGATCAATCAGGCTGCTTGGTCCACGCAACAGCCTGTTGGACCAAGCTGTCTCAAGTCAAGCCTGGTCCCCAGGCTGGACTTGAGGAGTAGAATTACTCTCAGAACACCATCTAGGCACAATCAGGTACAAGGTGTTTATGTACTGTTATGCAGTGTTGAAGTCCTCACAGACATCAGAGAGGGTGTGTGTAAACCATGCCTGTGGGGTCTGTCATGAGAGATGCTGGCAGCCTGATCTGTCACCATTGTTGTTGTGTACCACTTCTTGGGGAATGGCTGGACATGTTATCAATTCCATGGCAATATACCATTTTAGTGACCACCAGACCACGGTTAGAAAATAAATGTCATCGGTCACAATAAGTATATTGTTAAGTATGTACAAGCCCAAGCAGGGAACAAGATGAACTGACAATGTTGTTGCTTGCATGCACCAGACTGCCAGTTCTCTGGGAATTGTAGGGTCGTCTCCAGTCATGTCATATAGCAGGAGTGGGAGCTGTAGTCTCCTAAGATTCCTGATGTAGATGATTGACGATATTCAATTGCCATGCAGTTGAATCATATATAGTTGTAATCTGTGTAATCACTTTTTTTCTAGTGTAATTAACTTTAGAATACTATTGCTGTTCATAATTTGGATATTGTTTTTTCAGATTTTCAGATTTTGCCGGCCAAGATGTCAAAAGAATTTCAAGAGGAAGCGAAATCCACGCACTGTTCGATGGACCAAATCTTTCAGGAAGGCAGCCGGCAAAGAGTTGACTGTTGACCCATCTTTCGAATTTGAGAAAAGGAGGAATATACCAATTAAATATAATCGGGAATTGTGGCAGGAAACATGTGGGTACTGGTGAGATTTTGTCATTCATGAGATAAAAAAAAAATATATAATTTTGCATGGAAAATTATTGTTTAAGACTTATTTAGTTTCTAAGAATAAGTCTGAAGTTACTAAATGTTACATTTTCTTTATTCACATAGTCATAAAAGTGGGTCTTTAAAACTTTTATTTCCTGCCAAAATTGTAATTTTGTAAATCATTATTTTGTCATTATTTAAGCAAATTGTTATTGCATTTATTATAAATGGGATGCCATATTGCAAAATTGTATCTTGATTCATTATGGCTAATTAGCATGTAGAAGTATGAAGACAGTCTGGTAGAATGATTAGGGTATTGAATATTATATTAGTGTTCTTGGGTGTTGTTAAGCTTGCGTCCATTATATTTCTTTTGCTGGTTTATCACTTTTATGTATAGCTATAAATACTATATTGTATAACATAAGATAAAATTATTATGAATTTAACAAATGTTTGTATGTAATGTTGCTGTGCTCATCTGGTGACAGTGGAAGCGATGAAGAAGGTGGCCAAGATCAGAACAAAACGTGAAGGCAAGTTTGTGATGGACCGCCTCATGAAGAGTCGAGAGTACCAGCGTGTTGCTGATATTGTGGAAGTGAGGAAAGGCATGAGCCTCATCAGATCTCCTGCAGCTGGCCTCAGGGTAAGTGTGCACTTATGGATGGTAATCATCAGTCTGTAACTGTTGTACAGTGGCAACTCTGAAATCCATACTGTACTTCCCTTTTTTATTGTTCAGTTGAGGTTAGGGTAAGGTCTGTGTAAGTGCCAAAAATATCATTCTGAAAATTATTTGAAAGCATATGTCCTAAATTATATATTGGAATGTATACCCAAGATTATTTAAAGAAAATCTTATAGTTTTGAGCATTGGAAGGTCGATTGACATGGTTCATTTACATAATTTTCTGGGGGGGGGAGCCCCTTCGGCTCCCTGGAGCTATCCAGGCTGATATACATGTATATCATTAGACTTTAGCATCAGTCAGTGTGAATGGAGTTCTAGGCCTACCAGGGACCACGAGCCAGAACTTGGCCCCCTCTGAGAGGCCTGAGGAGTAATAGCCTATAGAAATGCATATGTGATTTAGAGCATTCTACTTCTGCCATCAATCAGGCCAGGCAACCAGAAAGGTAAGCGCCTCAAAACAAACCCCTATTCTGGTTAACACTTTCGCGCGCGCGGCACTCCGGGGAAAAAAAAAGCGCATTGTGCGCACGACGTTCTGGGCGCTCAAGTGTAAAGACAAAAAAGTGTATAAACTTTTCACGCTCCTAACATCAATTCTCGAGCTACATATTTCATTTTGGTATCAATGTGTTGGCAATAAAATTCTCTACAAGATCATATGCATAAAATGTCACCAAAGCATTTGCTATCCCACCACGAAATAAACAAACACGAAGATGACTCGCCGCGACACCCAAACAGGAAGTAAATGTTCATACTCTTTCGTTTGTTGCAAGCTCCACAGTGGTCCTATAGCGTTGATTTTGATATCACTGAACTCGCAATAAAATTCCCCACCCAGACATAGGCCTATCAATGTATAATTATGATACGGGGTGACCCGCACGAGTGTGGGAAGTGGCCGAAGCGTTAGCCGTGATTTCAGCAGCGACGACACTGTTGTGATGCAGCGCTTTGAAAGTTTATACTTGTTTCACTGTCCTGACATTATTTCTTGAGCTACGTATTTCATTTTTATAGCAATGTGTTCGCAATAGAAAGTTCTATAAGAACATGGGTAGAATTGGTCAACAGAGCGTCAAATAAATTTGCGGCGAATAAAATCTTACGCGTGTTTGTACCCGTGAGCGTAAAAAGTTTTTACTTTGTTGATGTTTTTCAAGTTTATACTTGTTTCACACCTTTTTTTTTTTGTATAGTGTTCGGAATAAAATTCCCTACACAGACATATGCCTATCAAATACAATTCTTGGGAATTCACAGCTGTAGAGACGGCCGAACACACACAACCGGAACCCTCTCTGGACACTCCAACTCACACCCGCAACACCCACAAAAAAAGTTTCTGGTGTTTCGTGTATACTTACTTTAGCTTTCGTGCTACAGTTGTCATTTAGGTATCAAAATATTCCTAAGAAAATCGACTACAATACTACAACAACCTAGGACAATTATGTGTACTTACCAAAATTAAAGACGATTGTAGAAAAATAAGTTGGGCATTTTCTCTCCACTCCACCTCCTTCAGGTACCGATTCCTGAAGTTGCTCAACAGATGTTCGTAGGTGGAGTGAAGCTGGTGCGGGTGGTTACTTCTTGTCCACCCAATACACCCTTTTCCTGTGATAAGTGGTGTAACACGGTATGACACAAAGTGGAACATCGCATGTCTTGCATGCTATACCAGTTTCCTTCCTAATACCCGACTTTGAACACACTTGACACCTGCGACGTTTGGGGAGTTTTACATGTTCATGCTTCAATTTGTAGTTCAGGCGAGTCTCTGATAAAACAACATGTCCCTGTTGTCTCTGTGTTGGTTGTACACTACAGTCTGAATCGTCGCTCTCACCATTGTCTTCAAACAACAGTGTAGCAGGTGAAATATCTTCATCAGATTCATGGTCGGCTTCAGCACGAGGTGTAGACGTGAAGAGAGGGCGCCTCACACCCGACGGGCCAGGTGTTGACGGGTTAGCAGCAGGTTACACAGGACCAGTGTCATCATTTATGTCTGGAGCATGAACTAAATGAGGAGATGGTGATGTTGTTGCAGGCCACTCTTCCTTGTCAAATTTCAATAAAGCCCAAATAGCAACCTTATGAAACTGGAGCAGAGTTACTTTCTTTCAGTCATCTGTGTTGGCCTTGTACAATGCATAAGCGTTTTGCAAAGCCATTTGCAGGAAATAAAAGGTTATTTTCTTTGTCCACTTGTGACATTTCCTGGTGAAATGGTTATAATTTACCATTTGATCAAAGTGGTCAACACCCTTCATGAACTTATTGTAGTCAATAATTGCCTTTGGTTTGTTCACCACAACCTGTGTGGTGTTGTCATGTGTGGTGTTTGTTCACCACAACCTGTGTGGTGTTGTCATGTGTGGTGTTTGTTCACCACAACCTGTGTGGTGTTGTCATGTGTGGTGTTTGTTCACCACAACCTGTGTGGTGTTGTCATGTGTGGTGTTTGTTCACCACAACCTGTGTGGTGTTGTCAACCATGAAGGTGTTGTCCTTGCGGCGGTAGACTGTGGTATCCACATCAATCTTAGTCTTCGCTATATGTTGCAGGTCTTTTGGGACGCCACGTACGAGTCTAATTGTTCCACACGTGTAGACCCCAATGGTGGAATATTGTCCTCAAGCCACACAACACTGGGCCCCAGGCTGACGAGTACGTAACGGACGTGTACGCTTGCGAGGAGGCTGGGGTGCCTCATCTTCCTCACTCGGTTCATCCTCACCTGATAATTCATAGCTTGAATCACTCCCACTATCAACAAATGGGGTTATTTTCAAACGACGAGTAAGAGATCGTTTCCGTAGCTGGATATTAGGCATGCACGCACCACGTGTGCGCCTTGTGGTGAGAGGCGGCGGTGCTGGTGCCCCCTCCTCTGTTAGGCCTTCAGTGTCCTCCTCCATCGATTCAGCCCCATGGGCTCCAGGACCCCCAAATTCACATTCTTCTTCTAAATCCTCACCTTCTGCCTCACTTCCATCCAAATCCACTTGATCAAAGGCATCCAAGAGATTGGGAATCTTGGTGGGAGTGAGCCTCAATCCAGAGAACCTCCTATAGATGTCGGTAATCTTGTCTTTTCCAGATGAATCAGAGGCTCCTGTAGCCGAAACACCGCTTGGGCCTGGTGCTGGATCCATTATTGATGAATGTAGTTGGTTACAAACACACAGAAATGGGTAAAAATCCTTGAAACCATGCGAGTTTGGCGCGTGAGGGGAGAGAGATGCGATCGCTCCACGTGACAACAAAATGGGCCTGTCACGTGACCCAGTAGGCTGACGTGACATTCAGCCTACCTGAGAGAACGGGAATTTCATGGCGCACAGTTTGAAACAAACCCCAAGTAAATCGGATTTAAGCTGGATTTTTTACAATTATTTTAATACGGACCGTAAATGTACGACGCGACCGCACAACCGATAGAAATATAGCCGTCGTATATGTATGGGATGGGCGCGCGAAAGTGTTAAAATGACTAAAATAGACAAATAGACTTAGGGTTATCTTCCACAGCAGCTAGTTTTCACCTATTACAGCGGCCGACTCTGTTGCTCCTGGACATTGCCCTCTTGTGGGGTTTTTCTTTTCTTTTTGTTTCTGCCTGGTAGGGGGGTCTGCCTTTGTTGCCCTTGCCCCAGTTATATCAGGGTCTCGACCTCAGCCTGACAGCTGGGTGGACAGCGCTTTGGATTCATAGTCCTGAGGTTCTGGTTCGATCTCCGGTGGAGGCAGAGACAAACGGGCAAAATGTTTCTTTCACCCTGATGCCCCAGTTACCTAGCAGTAAATAAGTACCTGGGAGTTAGACAGCTGCTACAGGCTGCTTCCTGGGGGGGGGGGGGGGTAACAAAAATGGAACCCTGATCAAGGACCGGGCAGTGGGGACGCTAAGCTCTGAAATCATCTCATGATAACCTCTGGTGTTCGGTGGTACCCTCTGTTTGGCCCCCGTTGATACCTGGTTGATAGTGGCTTGTTCCAAGGCCTAGTCGAGCCTGTGTCGATTTGGGTCAGTGGTTGCAGCCTGTTGTCTCAACTTCGAGTTGAGGTGCGAGCACCGACCGCCTCCCGGGTAAGTCTCTCTAGTTTTGTCTTTGGTGATGTAGCTCTGGGGAGATGAAGGGGCTCCCCCCAGTAAACCAGTGTTGAATGTAATGAAACGCCATTTTCTGGGCGAGATCCAGAGGCTTCCCGGCAACTCCCCTTCCCTTGGCGTTTTTTTTTTTTTTTTTCGTGTTTTGACATCCAGCCTCGAATTGGCGGGTGGATTGCCGGCGCGGTGGGTCTGGGACGGCTCCTTCCACCTTCCGGGAAGGGGGGAGCTGCGCAGATATGTGACGAGGCATGTGTGACATCGTGCTCGTTTGCTCATTTTCATTTGGGGAGTTCTGTCCACTTGTTTGTCTATTTTCGTTGTTTTAACCAGAATAGGGGTTTGTTTTGAAGAGCTTACCTTTCTGGGTGCCTGACCTGGTCAATGGCAGACATAGGCAGACAGACTCCAAATCCCATGTGCATTTCTATAGGCCATTGCTCCTAATGCCTCTCTGGGGGGCCAGGTTTTGGCTCGTGGTCTCCAGTAGGCCTAGAACTCCATTCACACTGATGCCAAAGTCTAATAATATATATATCAGCCTGGATAGCTCCAGGAAGCCTCCGGGTTTCATCCAGAAAATGGTACTTCATTACATTCAATGCTTGTTTTTGCGAAATGACAGTTTTATAAAATATGGAATATGAACCTGGGTTGTGAGAAATGCTGGCAGTGAGGGTACAATCTCTTTACAGATCAGGTTCCTCTGGTAGTTGTCCATCATATGATAGGTCTAAATTAAAATTTTGTGAAATTTGCCTATACCTGTACTGTAGTGTACAAGAAATATTATTTAAAGAATGATATTAGGCGCTCGGAGTCGCTAGCCTCAGCCGCCCTGTGGGGCGGCAGTTGCCATGAATATAATTTTTCATAAATATTTCAATGTCTTTCAATGGTGTTATATCTAGTTTTTTGCATTAATATTAGTCAGTAGTGTGTAATTTGTGGAGTTTATATATTTAAATGTATGGAACATTGCTATGCTAGAAAATATGCTGCCCATTTCTAGTGACACTTCTATAATATTCTTGATCAATCCTACAGTGTTTTTGTTGTTATTACACTATATAAACTCATGTTATACATAACTTATCAAAAATGTGTTGTGCACCATAATGAGCAGCCAAGCTCTCACAAGTCGAGCCTGGCCTCGGGCCAGGCTTGGGGAGTAGAAGAACTCCCAGAACTCCATCAAGTAGATATCAAGCGGCTGAGAGCCGAGTGTGGCGGGGGCTGCACCAAATACATTTTTACATCATTATTTTAATGTCTTTCAACAGTTTTATATCTAGTTTTTCTTAGTAATATTATTCAATGGTGCTTTATTTGTGGAATTTATATAGCTAAATGTGTGGAAAATATATGCTCAAAAATACGCTGCTCGTATCAAGTGATATGTATATTATGTTCTTAGGTCAATGAAACTTGCGCTCTTGCTGTTATTACATTATATTCACACACGTTAAATACATCTATATATTTTTGTATACTGTAACGAATCAAGTAATTCTAGTATGTGTGGCAATGAAATCTTAGCACAGTATAGCAGGTACACACTACAACCAGCTGACTCAAGCAGCTAACATCACCTGACAGAGCCAAATACACAGAAATATACTACATATGTCACTATTATTACTTCGAACACTGCTATTAGTATCAGATTCATGTCACTAAATCATGAGTATAAATAATTTTCCACACGATTATTTTTTAAAGGGACATGATCATTTTGCATGATGTGTAGAATAACAAACCTTGGCTGGGTGCTGTACCTGTCTGTCTCCTGCTGTGAACACCATAACTAGAAGTGTGTTTACTAATATCTGAACCTTTTACATAATGTTTAGTACAGTCAGGATCATCTGTGACTCTATCAACACAAAATAATTGCAGTTACCCGGTACATATTTTATTTGTCATCAAGTGGTGGTGTGGCCTGGACTTGTGGAACTGTGTTGTGAGCTGGAGCTTTATGTACCAGCCTTGGTCACTGGCAGTTCTGAGGCTCTCACTGCCAGGAGAGACGTTACCTGCTTGATGGGGTTCTGGGAGTTGTTCTACTCCCCAAGCCCGGCCCGAGGCCAGGCTCGACTTGTGAGAGTTTGGTCCACCAGGCTGTTGCTTGGAGCGGCCCGCAGGCCCACATACCCACCACAGCCCGGTTGGTCCGGCACTTCTCTTAGAAAACAGTCCAGTTTTCTCTTGAAGATGTCCACGGTTGTTCCGGCAATATTTCTTATAGTCGCTGGGAGGACGTTGAACAACCGCGGCCCTCTGATGTTTATACAGTGTTCTCTGATTGTGCCTATGGCACCTCTGCTCTTCACTGGTTCAATCTTGCATTTTCTTCCATATCGTTCACTCCAGTACGTTGTTATTTTACTGTGTAGATTTGGGACCTGGCCCTCCAGTATTTTCCATGTGTATATTATTTGGTATCTCTCTCGTCTCCTTTCTAGAGAGTACATTTGGAGAGCTTTGAGACGATCCCAATAATTTAGGTGTTTTATCTCGTCTATGCGTGCTGTATATGTTCTCTGTATTCCCTCTATTTTAGCAATCTCTCCTGCTCTGAAGGGGGAAGTGAGTACTGAGCAGTACTCGACGGGACAACACAAGTGACTTGAAGAGTACAACCATTGTGATGGGATCCCTAGATTTGAAAGTTCTCGTAATCCATCCTATCATTTTTCTGGCTGACGCAATATTTGCTTGGTTATGCTCCCTAAACGTTAGATCGTCGGACATCATTATTCCCAAATCCTTGACATGCTGTTTTTCTACTATGGGAAGATTCGATTGTGTTTTGTACCCTGTATTATGTTTCACATCCTCATTTTTGCCGTACCTGAGTACCTGAAATTTATCACTGTTAAACATGTTATTTTCTGCTGCCCAATCAAAAACTTTGTTGACATCTGCTTGTAATTTTTCAATGTCTTCAGCAGAGGTAATTTTCATGCTGATTTTTGTGTCATCTGCAAAGGATGACACGAAGCTGTGACGTGTATTTTTGTCTATATCTGATATGAGAATAAGGAACAGTAGCGGTGCAAGGACTGTACCTTGAGGTACGGAGCTTTTAACTGCGCTTGGACTCGATTTTATTTGATTGACTGTTACTCTTTGTGTTCTGTTCGACAGGAAATTGAGTATCCAGCGTCCTACTTTTCCAGTTATTCCCATTGACCTCATTTTGTGTGCTATCACCCCATGGTCACATTTGTCGAGCGCCTTTGCAAAGTCTGTGTATACAACATCTGCATTTTGCTTTTCTTCTAGAGCTTCTGTGATTTTGTCATAGTGGTTGAGTAACTGTGACAGACAGGATCTTCCCGCTCTAAATCCATGTTGTCCTGGGTTGTGCAACTCATTGTTTTCCATAAAACTAGAAATTTAATTCCTAATCACTCTTTCAAACACTTTTATTATGTGTGATGTTAGTGCAACTGGCCTATAATTTTTTGCCAAGGCTTTACCCCCCCCCCCCCTCCTTGTGCAAAGGAGCTATATCTGCAGATTTAAGTGCTGCTGGTATCTCCCCTGTATCTAGGCTCTTTCTCCATATTACGCTGAGTGGTCGCGCTACTGGCATTTTACATTTCTTTATGAATATTGAATTCTATGAGTCAGGCTCAGGAGCCGAGTGCATAGGCATATTGTCAATTTCTCTTTCAAAGTCTTCCGAGTTTGTGGTAATATCCGTTATATTATCTGCAGCTTGAATGTCATTCATAAAGAAGCTGTCTGGGTCATCAACTTTCATGTTGTTTATTGGTGTGCTAAACATAGCCTCATACTGGCTTCTTAGAATTTCACTAATCTCTGTTGTCCTCTGTGTACGTACCTTCATTTGTAATTAACGGTCCAATGCTGGTCGAGGTTTTTTATTTTGATTTTGGATATGTGAAAAAATATTTAGGATTTTTCTTTATCTCTTATATAGCTTTCTGTTCCAATTCCATTTCCTCAGACTCATATGATCGCTTCAACGTTTGTTCTATTTCTTTGATCTCCCTGCTTAGGTTTATTTTCCTTGCTTGTGATAGTTGTGTCTGCCGAAGCATTTTCGTTATTTTTTTTCTTCTCCTGTACAGTCGTCTGCGTTCTCTTTCTAGAGTGGTCCTCTTTCTGCCCCTCCTCACAGGCACGTGCTTCAGGCAGATCTTGTACGCTTCAGCTGTCAGTTGAGCTATTCCCTGTAATTACCTAAGTGTAATTGCCCAAGTGTAGTTACAGGATGAGAGCTACGCTCGTGGTGTCCCGTCTTCCCAGCACTCTTTGTCATATAACGCTTTGAAACTACTGACGGTCTTGGCCTCCACCACCTTCTCACCTAACTTGTTCCAACCGTCTACCACTCTGTTTGCGAAAGTGAATTTTCTTATATTTTTTCGGCATTTGTGTTTAGCTAGTTTAAATCTATGACCTCTTTGTTCTTGAAGTTCCAGGTCTCAGGAAATCTTCCTTATCGATTTTATCAATTCCTGTTACTATTTTGTATGTTGTGATCATATCACCTCTTTCTCTTCTGTCTTCTAGTTTTGGCATATTTAGTGCCTCTAACCTCTCCTCGTAGCTCTTGCCCTTCAGTTCTGGGAGCCACTTAGTAGCATGTCTTTGCATCTTTTCCAGTTTGTTGATGTGCTTCTTAAGATATGGGCACCACACAACCGCTGCATATTCTAGCTTTGGCCTAACAAAAGTCGTGAACAATTTCTTTAGTATATCCCCATCCATGTATTTAAAAGCAATTCTGAAGTTAGAAAGCGTGGCATAGGCTCCTCGCACAATATTCTTTATGTGGTCCTCAGGTGGTAGTTTTCTATCTAGAACCACCCCTAGATCTCTTTCTTTATCAGAATTCTTTAAAGATTTCTCACATAATGTATAGGTGAGAAATCTTTAAAGAATGAAGAGATCTCATTCTTCACTCATGAAAAGATTTCTGTGTGGGAGAAATTTATGCTAGTTCGCACTTCAATGAGCTTATGGTCTGAGTATGTAGTATCTGAGACTGTAATGTCTCTGATTAGTTCATCATTGTTTGTGAATAACAAGTCTAGTGTGTTTTCGTTCCTAGTTGGTTCTGTAATCTGATGATTGAGCGAGAATTTGTCACAGAATCTCAAAAGTTCTCTGACCTGTGGTTGGTTATTTCCCGGGTCATTCCCTACTATGATATTTGTGTTTGCCATTCTCCATCTTAGACTTGGTAAATTGAAATCTCCAAGGAAGATAATATCTGGAGCTGGGTTTGCTAGGTCATCAAGTATGTTCTCTATTTTGTGCATCTTCTCTGTAAATTCCTCAACCGTTGTATCTGGTGGTTTATATATTAGAATAATAATTAGGTTTAGTTTCTCTACCTTAATTGCAAGTACTTCTACCACCTCATTAGTTGAGTTAATAGTTCTGTGCATACCAGGTCCTCTTTAATATACAGACCTACTCCTCTATTTGACCTAGTTTTTCTATCACATCTATATAAATTATAATTTGGAATCCAGATTTCACCATCCATGTAATCTTTTAATTAATAATCCACGTTGACAATTATTTTTCAAGATGGTGTTTGTTTACTGGAGTCCTGAGGATGTGAGCCCCATGTACCCGCGGGAGTTTTGAATGTTACGATATACAGTACTAATAAACGTGATATGTAGGATGGTGCACCCCACTTCCCCCATGATATCATGGTTAAGTGGGGTGATGCACCCCAGTTCCTCCTGATATCATGGGTAGCGCAGTACAGTGGTTAATACGACTCCAATCACGCCCCCCCCCCTCCTTTTGTATATGGGCACAACATTAGGAGAAATAGTCAGTCTTGGAAAAACCATTGAGCATATTTTAAACAATTCTATTGGTTTATTTAAATTTTAAGTTTTACCCTAAAAATATAGAAAACGTGTCGGTAACCAAAAAAAAGTGCCTTATTTTGGATATCTGGAATATGATCCTGGATTTGGAAATGTTATTGTATTAACATGTTGTGTGATTGACCCCTTGAGTTCAAAGAAATCTTCTTCGGATATTAGGTTAATATTTTGAATACAAGAGTTTACATTCTTGTAAAGCCACTAGTACGCGTAGCGTTTCGGGCAGGTCCTTAACCCTAATTTCCCCGGAATACGACCCCGCCGAATCGTTTAACAACCAGGTACCCATTCACTGCTGGGTGAACAGAGGCTACAGTTAAGGACTGGCGCCCAGTCAATCCTCCCCGGCCAGGATTGGAATGGTTGAGACATTACTATCTATCTCTAGTATGGATATCTTAAAGCTTGGAGAACTCCGTTTTTGTTTGTACAGTATTCATGTGATATCGGGAGACTGTCTTTCCAACTAACATTGAATTGTTAAAGATCTTTTGTCTTGAAAATGTTCTAGTATGGGAATAACACATTACCGGTACATACAGTGTAAACTTGCTTGAATGAACGATATTGGACGAAACTCATTCATTGCAATATAGAATTTTTTAAAATCATCAGACCCCTGGTAACCGCTCCAGGTTATTATTTTTTGTTTTTCTGTGGGGAGTCCCTTCTGCTTCCCTGGAGCTATCGGGCTAATATGCTAATCATTAGACTGGGGCATTAGCTTATGGAGTTTAGCCTACTGGGACCCTGAGCCAAAACCTGGCTCCCTCAGAGAGGCACAGGGAGCATTGGCCTTGGAAAACCCCCTGTGCTGTTGGGTTTTCCTTATCTGCCATCGACCAGTGCTAAACACCCAGAAAGGTAGCATAACAAAAACATACCCCACATGGTCAGAAAATTGCAACCGAAACCGAACAGAGAGGCAGAACTCCCTCCAAACCCAAGGAAACAAGCAAACGTCACACTCCATCGCCGTGTGGCTACCTACCTATGCAGTGGCGGTTCCTGTTTCCTCTGGGGATGCTGTACTTTTGCGTGGGTTTTCTTGTTTTGTTTTCCCCACCTGGTGTGGCTATAGTTCTACTTGTATTATTTTGGTGGCTCTCTGCTAGGCCTCCATGATTGTACACATCACGGGTTTCAGCATTTTGATCTTCCCCTATGTTAGCTTTGGATCTTAACCGGTTAGCAACACCTTGCCTGGGCTTCCCGTAGCAGTCAGTCTAAGGGCCCTGGAAAACCCTGTCAGGGCTCGGTGGACCCATGGATGCATCTTCAGAGTTCCAGCCCCGCCTCATACGGGATTGAAGGTTGCTGTGTGCCCTTATCTCAGGATCATAGTCACCACTTTTGCCTCCGTCATTCATGCTGCCTGTTGAATCAACAACATCTTTGACCCGGAGTCTTGCGAGTCGTGTTCTTTGCTTGTTTGCCAGCATTATTCCGATGACATTACTGATAGGGGTACAGGCAGCATTCCCTTTGCATGCTAGTTTATGTTGCTGCAATGCACTAAAGGTTTCCTTCCCGGATGCTCCGCGGGCTGCCCCGCTTTTGTTATAGGGACCCGAACTTGGGAGCATTAGTCGCTTCGACTTTTGGTTCAGTCCGTGCTCCCTGGTCCTACCCCCCCCCCCTGCTTCCGGTTCCCAAACGTTTGAGGGTTTTGGGGTGGGGGCAGGGTTCAGTTGGTAATGAGACTCGGGCAGCTTTGGGGGCTGCCTCGTTCTGGTTGGGGACAGAGGCATTCGAGCCAGTTCCACCTTCCGAGGCTTCTGGGTCCCACCAGCAGGCCCTCTTCTTTTCAGCCTTTCCCCTGGACTCTTGTCTTTTCTTCAGGGGTAGTGGGTATAGAGGACAGCTCTGCCCCGTATCCCGAATTTAGGGATCCAAGGGCTGGGGAGGAGTTGACCAGGGGGCCTTGGGCCCCCTTTGACTCCATTTGGGTGTTGGTGCATGGGAGGGGTTTTTCTTAATTCTCCCCCCCCCCCTGTATAATTTGTGATCAGCTTTCCCCCAATTCAGGTTCAGTTCCGGGCTTCCTTGAGTTCCTCGGCTCTGTCTTTCCGGAGGTTTTCCGCCTCTTGAATCTCACCTAAGGAGGTTCAAGAGGCTCTTTCTGCGTACCTCCTGCGAGACCCCAAATTCCGCCTTCGTGATGGATCCGTCCTTATTTGAGTTCGGTGGTTCTTCCTCGTATTGGGTGCGTTTGGAGGTTCCAGAGTCTTCCTGGCTGGCAGACTGCCCATTCTTTTCGTTGGGGGCATGGCATGGGTTCTGCAGATTTACGTGGGGGGGCTGGGTGCCTGTCCCGGTCAATGGCAGATATAGAATGCTCTAAAATTACATGTGCATTTCTATAGACCATTGCTCCTCGTGCCTCTCTGAGGGGGTCAGGTTCTGGCTTGTGGTCCCCAGTAGGCCTAGAAATCCACCCACATCGTGTGATGCCAAAGTTAGGGATAGTCTTATCAGCCTGGAGAGCTCCGGGGAGCCTCCGGGACTCAACCAAAAAATGGTGTTTCATTGCATTCAACGCTAGTTTTTGTGCACCACATACTCATCCTGTGAGCGGTAGCACAAAAAGCATTACAGAGAGCACAAAAGGTCTTTATCAGACCTCAATGGAGATTATTACATAAACAATTTCATCTATCCTTCACACCCTTATAATTACAATGTCAGCTAGTTACAGAGAAAGCTCTATTTCAAGAGCTATATATTTACAGTAAGCCACTATACATTAATGGTAGGTTTTATCACTAATACATGTTTGAGCAATGGTGATATTACAGAGTCATAGGGGAGCTGCTGCTTATTAATAGTCTTCACAATACACTACTTATTACTTAATCTCATATGCCGTTTATCTACTGGAAGCGAAATATGGATAATGCAAGGATTTCAGGTATTTTATCCTTGGTAATAAAATAGGTTGCCATATCATACAGCATACATTTAGATTTATCTCTAAATGGCTCAATTTTACTACAATCCAAGATATAGTGTTCAAGCGAGTGTCCCTGTCTTTGTCCACACACTTTACACTTTATCTAGATCCCTATACAAGCCCAACTGCCAGAGATACTTGTAGCCAAGTCTTATCCAAGCTGTGACATCTGTTAGTCTGCTGATTTTGTTACTTGCCCCATACACATGTTTTGATTCTAACATTTCATTGTGATAAACAACGGACCTGCTAGTTCCAGTTTGCACTGTTCTTTGGGCTTATCCTGAAGAAGGTGGTATGTCTGTTCTTTGCTTCTCATCTCGCATGCCATCAGGCTGTGCTCGCTCTCTCTTTGGAATCCACTTGGGCCCCTGGCTCAGGGCCTTGGCTTATTCTCAAGACAGCTGTTATATCCATAATTGCATCATTCATGTTAAATGCAAACAATAACTTTAAATAATCATATGATGACCACAGTTCCCTAGTAACATGCATGACAATGACCACATTCATACCATGAAATGGTGACAGTATTTTTTTCGTGAGTCAAGATGAACTCCATTACATCCACATATCCATAGTTGCATCTTACATGTAAACCTTCAGACGATAATTGTTTAAATCGTCTTTTAATGATAACTTTGAGTCTCCTAGGGATCATCAATAGACTATAATCACAGCCTAAGGGTTAAGTCAGCAACAAGTCAGTTCATGCACCCAACATTAGTTATCTATTATTATTCTCAGGACATCTATTTCCAGAGATTGATACCAACATTCTTTAATACTTTTCTTTTAAAATGTATTTAAATCATATTTTTACATTTTCCTTTGCAACCTTGATGATTGTGACCCAGTAGTAATTGATTTCTCACATCTTTAATGCTATTGATCATTTTTGTGGTTGTGCAGAAAAAGAAAGTAGTTGAGGAAGAGATGGAAATGGACGAGAACGTAGCAGAGAGGATGGAAGCAGGACCCTCGGGAGATACAAAGGAGAAGGAAAAACTTGCCCGTGAGGAGGAAATGTCGGAAGACGAGGACAAAATTGCAGAGAATGATGACGACGACAGCGATGATGATGCCAAAAGAAAAATGAACCCCGAAGATAGTGACAGTGACAGTGATGAATAAAAATATATATATATCGACTTAATGAAACATGGTTGATTTCAGGTATTTAGTTCATTTATTTTCATTAAGATCGACCATGTAAATTGTTTTAATTAATGTTTTTGTTTGTTACAGGTTAATATATTTAATATGTTAAGACAATTGGTAGAATGATTGAATTGGTAATGCTTTGAACTGAAAACCCATGAAAATATTATTCAGGAAAATTTTAAGACAGTGTCTGTGGTCATTTAAATCGTAAAGAGCTTGTAAGGGTCGTCCGTCCTACCTGGGTGGTGGTAGCTTGTTATACTACACGAGAGAAGAGGAGGAGAATATGTTTTGTGTTCATGGAGGCTTAGGCAAAACTGGTATAACTGTAGCATATCTCTCAACACATTAAATATGAATAAAGTATTAATTTTGTTATTTATCCTACACATCAAAATGCTGTATAGAGGAGCACTAGCATAATGAAACCAGGCAAATTTGCACATACAGTATTGTATAGTATTTTATTTTAATTAAAGTTGTAGCTATACAATGTGGTGTTTTAGGACTATCAACAAACTTGTGTGTTGAAGTACCATTTATGCCTGTATCTTGGATGAGGTGATCATGTCTCAATGATAACAAAACAAACTGAAATACAAATTATTCTACTTCTTTTGTAATCAAAAATACACTATGGACATGTTTGTTAAAAGTAAGATGACATAGATGCTCTGGAGCCACTGGGATTATAAATTGTAATCTTAGCATTTTTTTTAAATAAAAACAATGAAGACTATAAAATTCCACTGGAATTGATGCTATGCTTGGAGATATTAAGGAATAAATAACATGTGATCTTGTGTGTGGCTGCAGGCTAAGTGTCTGGACTCTTGGTCACGTGTCTCCTGGTCACAATGTCTCCGACAGATGGACTATAACCCAGTTCCTGTTTTGCAAATCACTGGGTCATTCCATGCTAAATCATTAGGAAAAAAACTGGACTTTTCAACATGACCATCTCAGATTTTCATGAAATTTGGTAGAATGGAAGAGGACATTACTGTAATTTAAATACGCACAATTTTAGTGCTTAGTGAAGCATGATATTCATACAGCAGGGTTGCCAATGTGGAAAATGTAGCGTTTTTCCTTACATGGTGAGCACAAAAATTAAAGGTGTGCCTCTTAACTTAAGTAAAACCTCTATTTTGTGCTTGTTTTGAAGCTAAGGAAGCACTGATTTCATTAAAAAGATTTACACTGAATATTCAATTTCTTAATTTCAAGATTGTGACAATTAACCTGGAATACATAAGAAAGTATATTTTTATACAGTTAAAAAACTGTATAAAAATATACAGGGAAAGTTTTTATACAGTTAAATGTATTGTCTCTGGTGCAAGTTTCATTTAGGGATGGCATTGGGAGCAGGGATACAAAAATCATGAGAGATACATAACTCATATTCAGTAAATACCTAAGCTCTTGTTTATGGAAATGATCATATCTGCGAAATATAATGTCATACATCACTAAGGAAACTTTCTTGAAACCAACTTGATGAGGAAAACTTAAAATTATAAGTGGAGATGCAGCAGAACTTCTTGCGAGATTTGTGTGCTTCAGTTATTATGCAAGTTCACCCAGCTGCAGTTCATAAATTCTCGTTAGTGAGAACTTGTTAAATGTGTGTGGCTGGTAAGGATACACACATGATGGGAATAGGCCATTGTCATGTAGGAAACTGATCCAAACTTCCTGTAGTGTTTACATCACATTTATGACAGCCTAACCACCAGGCATCAATATAGATGCAAGTTACAAACCCTTTTTTTATTTCTTGCCAAGATAATATTTCATGTAGGATATTTGTTAGCCATACTTTACTAGTTGTGGCTATTATTCATTCATTCCTTGTTCCTGGTATGAAAGAAACAAATGGTAGAGTTCCAGGAACTGGCCTAAAGTTTTTTATGTTGTCTGTGTAGCAACTTCTCATTCTCCATTATTTCTTGTTCACACACACACACACACACACACACACACACACACACACACACACACGCACGCACGCACCACGCACCACGCACGCACACACAAACACACACACCACACACACACACACACACACACACACACCACACACACACACACAACACGACACACACACGCACACACACACACACACAACACACACACACACACACACACACCACGCACACACACAACACACACACACTTTTATTAGACCAAAGCTGGAATATGCAGCGGTTGTATGGTGCCCTTATCTTAAGAAGCACATCAACAAACTGGAAAAGTGCAACGACATGCCACTAAGTGGCTCCCAGAAATGAAGGACAAGAGCTATGAGGAGAGGTTAGAGGCATTAAAATATGCAAAAACTAGAAGATAGAAGAAAAGAGGCGATATGATCACTACGTACAAAATAGTAACAGGAATTGATAAAAATCGACAGGGAAGATTTCCTGAGACCTGGAACTTCAAGAACAAGAGGTCATAGATTTAAACTAGCTACACACAGATGCCGAAGAAACGTAAGAAAATCACCTTCGCAAATAGAGTGGTAGACGGTTGGAACAAGTTAAGTGAGAAGGTGGTGGAGGCCAAAACACGTCAGTAGTTTCAAAGCGTTATATGACAAGATGCTGGGAAGACGGGACACCACGAGCGGAGCCTCATCCTGTAACTACACTAGGTAATTACACACATGTAACACACACACACACACCACACACACACACACACCCCACACACACAACACACACCCACACACACACACACAACACACACACACACACACCCACACACCAACGGCCGTCCTCCATAGACCAACCTCGTCCTCACACTAGGCTGGTAAAAGCAGCAGCCGTCCTCCCCCAGACAACCCGTCCCTCACACTAGGCTAGTTAAAAGCAGCGGCCCGTCCTCCCCAAGACACCCGGTGCTCTCGACACTCATAAAGGCTGGGTGTTAAAGCAGGGCCCGTCCTCCCAGACAACCCGGCCTCACACTAGGCTAGTTAAAGCAGCGGCCGTCCTCCCCCCGACAACCCGTCCTCACACTAGGGCTGGTTAAAGCAGCGGCCCGTCCTTCCCAGACAACCCGTCCTCACACTAGGCAGCGGCCGTCCTCCCCAGACCAATCCGTAAAGTAAAGTAAAGTAAAGTTCACACTAGTAAAAGGTTTCTGGAGGCTAGGTTATGATGATAGAGGTACAAGATACGAGCTAGGTGATGTTGAGATGTGAAGTCCGGATTGCGAAAGGGATCTGGGAGTTATAGTCAGTAAGAATTTAAAACAAAAGGATCAATGCATAAATGTTCGTAATAAGGCAAATCGGACACTCGGATTTATTAATCGCAGCGTTAGTAACAAGACACCTGTTGTGATTCTCAAGCTATATCTTTGCTCTTGGTAGGCCCCATTTAGATTATGCAGTTCAGTTTTGGTCGACATATTATAGAATGGATATAAATGCACTAGAACGTGTCCCACGGTAGGATGACTAAGTTAATCCCAAAATTAGAGTAATCTTTCATATGAAGAAAAGATTAACAAGCTTTAAGTTTGCATCACTGGAAAGGCGAAGAGTTAGGGGTGGACATGATAGAGGTTTACAAGTGGATGAATGGTTATAACAAAGGGGATATTAAATAGGATATGGAAAGTATCAACACAGGACCAAGAACGCGAAACAATGGGTATAACTGGATAAGTTAGATTTAGGAAAGACTTGGGGTAAATACTGGTTCAGTAAACGGGTTGTTTGATGTGTGGACCCAATTGCCGCGTAACCTTGCGGAGGTGGTGTCCCTCGATGGTGTCAAGCATGGGTTGGACATGTATATGAGTGGGATTGGGGGGTAGTTATAAAAGAGAGCCTCCGCCTCGTATGGGCCAATAGGCCTTCTGCAGTTACCTTTGTTCTTTCTTCATGTTTCTATGTTCTGTATCCACCGGGCTGACACCGAACCACCTACCAGTAAGAAGTCGTGGTACAGTTACGAGAAAGATCAAGCTGGCTCGCAATTGTCTGTAAGTATTGTGGACTCTATGGGACATACCATAGATAAATGTGGTAAGTCTCAATACAAAAGGTAATACATAAGAACATAAGAACCTAAGAACCAAGGCAACTGCAGACGGCCTATTTGGCCCCATACGAGGCAGCTCCTATTTCTCTCCCCTCTCTACCTCCTATCTAACCTTATCTAATTTATACCCATTGTTTCGTGTTCGGTCTTGGTGTTGATACTTTTAATATCCCTTATAATATCACCCTTTGTGTATGTCCACTTGTAAAACCTCTATCATGTCACTTTAAATACTGGATCTACTAAACCCAAACAGACTC
>WNGS01002550.1:68118-78189 GCA_020271785.1 Procambarus virginalis
TGAATTGGGCTTGCTGCAAGAAGCGAGGGATTGTGGTCCGAGTTTTGAAATTGAAATGAAATAAGTTTATTGATGTAAAATACACACAAAGGGATGAGGTAGCTCAAGCTATTCTCACCCCGTTCAGTACATCGTGTTAATACATACATATACACACATCACAAACAATAAACATATTACCAAACATTTGAGAGATAAACATATACATTTCCTCCTTCACAAGTAGTATGATATCAGACGTACACAAATACTTTTATGACCTAGGTATACTGTATAGACAATTTGCAAGAGACATGCAGATAATTCAACAAAATACTACAGTCTTGGTGCAAAATTCTTATATCTCTCAAGAATATCATCAACCTTTCCGTTGTGACACATCCAGGCTATTTGTTCAGGAACAGTCCTTATCTCAGTGTTTCTATATACATTAATCAACGGACAATCAAGAACATAATGGGCAAGGGTGTGAGACCTTAACATACCACATAGTTTACACTTCGTGTCATTATCATGAACACCTATCCCATATTCCCAGTAATATTTGTACCCAAGCCTGAGCCGCATGTACACAGAGTCACTCCAAGCATTTCTCCTTTTACCATAAGTGAAATGGGTGTTTTGACTCACATACATGTAGTGTTGCATGGTTTGACTTCTCTCATACATTAGATCTCTCCTCTCCACTCCTGCCTGTGCCTGAATATTTCTGATTTTGCTTCTTATTTGTCTCATTGTGAATTCACATTCAATGTCAACTTGTGGTTTTGATGTGGCACGTTTGGCCAAGTCATCCGCCACCTCGTTGAGCACTATTCCAACATGAGATGGAATCCACATGAATTTCACACTATGACCTTTCAGCTGTATCTCAGTTATTCTTCTCTTACAATCCTCAACTATGGAGATGAAGACTGGGTTTCGACTGTTTAAGGACTCAGTGCTCCTCGGCTATCGACAAATACAAAAACATTTTTGTCGTCATGACGTACTTCCTCCAAACACGCCAGAATGGCCTGCAGTTCAGCTTGTGTGGATGATATATAATTACTAAGCCGGAGTTCAATTATCCTGTCCACAGTCCCAAACTCCGTATATTCTCTTATTAGGACACCACACCCTGCCCTGCCATCCTCCGCCACCGACCCGTCGCAATATACATGTAAACTGTTGCCTCTTGGTAACCGAGATATCATGCTTCCATACAAACACCGTAATTGTCCCGGTTCATGATGAATCTTTTTCACCTTGAGGGGTACAATTTCGACGTCTATTTTCTGTACTTTCCATGGAGCAGACCTATTACACTGTCGAGAGGGTTTACAGCAGTCAAGTACATCGTATTCCCTGAGGTCATGAGCTAATCCCTTCGTGTAGCGTGTCTCCCTCAGTTTCCTGGAAGTGTGTACGTCACTCAAGCAGGTCTAAACGCTCTCAAACAGCTTATCCCCTCCTTTTCTCCGCATGAAACGAATAGATACTCTAGTGTTAATGTCACAGACTCTATCACACACACTCTGTAAATTTAATTCCATTCTCATTATTTCAATCATTGCATTTCTTGAACATCCAAGAATAATCCTCATAGCCTCGTTCTGTATCAACTCTATTTTTTTAATTCTGCCTTGGCCTGTGTAAGACAAAAAGGGTGCTGCGTAGTCTATCAGGGACCGAACAGTGCTTATGTATAACATCCGCAAGATAGGTACCCCAACACCTTTACCAGAAAAAGCCAGTGCTTTTAGAGGATGCAGACAGGCCTTACATAAGGTGCTGATATGATATATTTCAGCATTTTTACTCTCACATGTGTATCCAACATACATGCCCAGATACTTGTACTTCTGAACACGGCTCAGTTCCACACCATTTAGAGTAAGTGTTATATTTCTTCGTTTCCTATACTCATATTTGGTTTTGTCTGCATTTATAACTAAGCCTAACTTGTGACAGGTTGTACCAAGTATGTTAAGAGCAGTTTGAATTTTGTTCCCAGAAGTGCCTTGTATAAGAATGTCATCAGCATATATGATCGTCGTGACCCCTGGAGGATACATCTCTGATGCTAATCTGTTCATTAATACATTGAATAAGGTGGGACTTAATACTCCCCCTTGTGGGGTACCTAACTGAAACATCCGTTCCTCAGACATGTATCCCTGGTAATACACCTTACCTTTTCTGCCTTGTAGATAATCCCTTATCCAGTGTAGCAATCTCCCTGTTATTCCCAGGTTGGCTAATTCGTATAAGATTACTTCCCCATTGGCTTTATCAAATGTTCCTTGCAGATCAACAAAAACTCTACAATTGTCAACCACTTTAGACAAACACTTTAAGAGACAATCCGCAGTACTTTTGCCTTTGATAAAACCAAAGAGATTACTGGACATGTTATCACCTACAAGGTAGAGTAGCCTATTTAACAAAATCCTTTCCATCATTTTACAAAAGCAGGATATTAAGGAGACAGGTCTGTAGCCTCCGTTTGACTTAGGGATAGGAATGATGACAGCCTCTTTCCATTTTCTTGGTAACTTTCCCTCTCTATAACTCATATTAAATAAATCAAGTAAGGGACTAGGTTTCATACCGGCTAAATGAATAAGAATGTCATACGTTACTCCATCTTTTCCCGGAGCAGTAGAGCTGCCACTTTTTATAGCATCCAGTAGCTCATCGTGAGTTATCTCAGTGCATGCTATAGATCTTGTATTTAAGGCACATAAAGTTACTCCATTTCTAATATTTTCCCATGACTCAATGGTGACTCTCGTGTCTGCAGGTAAGGACTCCATACCAGCAGCACTGCCCATTTATCTACTAACTCATTAGCAACCTTCCCTGGATCTGAGTGAGCAATGAATTTGGGCTTACAACCCCTGATTTTATTTACTGCTCTCCATATGTCTTTAAGGTTCTTAGTATTACCAATGGACTGAGCAAAGTCTTGCCAGTATCTGTCCCGCGCCTCCTTCCTCACCTGACTGCATTCCCTAGCCACTTCCAACATTGTATTTTTCTCTTCATCCCTCATTCCATTTTTTAACCATTCTTTATGTGCACTCCGTAGCATTCTCTCCCACCCCTTAACTTGCTGATCATTGAGATATTTAAATTTCTTAGGTCCATGCGTCTTGCTTCCCCTGCCCCCGTTATTTTCCCTCTGTACTAATTTCTCTATGTTCTCGACCATGTCCTCGTAAAAACTATCAACACAGAGCGGCGTGTATTGTTGATACCAATCTCCCATATTTTGAATAAAATAATTTTTCATATCTTTATTAATATTTAGCCTTTTCCTTTGAAAGTGGACTTGTTTTTTCCCCAGTGGTAATACAACGTTCAAGGCAAAGTGGTCACTAAGTAGTTCCCGAACAACCCGAGCCTCCCCCATAATCCCCTGAGAGTTTAAAAGGCAGGCATAGTCAAGCCGTCCTCCCCTGATGTGAGTTGGTTCATTGTTTCCCAAGAGACAGGTATCTGGATGATCTTGTAGAAACTGTAACCACTTGACCCCATTAGCATTAATACTACCCACTGTCCCAAGGCTTGTGTGCCGAGCATTAAGGTCCCCAATGACCAGTGAAGGATTAGCATAAATGCAGTCAGGTAGATAGTTAGCGTCGAAGCAGTTCCTGGATAAAGTATTGCTTTTTCCGATAGCACGACCGTCAAGTGGAGTAGCTCTGACCTTAAGACGTTTGGGTCGCATTGTGACCACACTGCGCCTGAGAGTGTGTATGTGGAGAGCTAGTGTCACAATTTATATGTTTGTCCTGCACCCCGCCACCCATCAAGTGGTCAGCGGTGGATAGGTTACAATCACTCAGTTACTACCTACAGTTAGCAAACTGGGGATATTTGGCTAAAATTTCTGGTAGCAGATCATTTTGAATGAAATATTTACACATCGCTGGAACATTGGTTATAGAATTGTCTCTAAATTCACGTATCTTTTCGCACTCCATCACATAGTGACGGAGGGTGTGCGAATAATTTTGTTGACAGTTTACATTTGGTCAGGTCTACATCGACAGATAATGAGAATTCCCAGAGATACTTGTAACCGAGTCTAAACCGAGCAGCAGTAACATCTAGAAGTCTGCTGATTTTATTGGATGACCCATATATGTGTGGCTCCTCTTGCATGATAGTATGATGATAGATGGAATTACTGGTGTCAATTTCACTTTGCCTCAAATCTACATGATCTTGTTTAAGTTCTCGGTGTACTGCTGCTCTCAGATTGCTCATTGACAATCCAAGGTTACACTCAACGGCTCCTTTAAAGGCAGATTCTTTGGCTAACTTATCAGCTCTATCATGCATTCGGAGGCCAACATGAGATGGAGACCACATGAAATGGACTCTGTTACCATCCTTAATAATTTTGTTGTATTTGTGTCTAGCTTCGGACACGAGCATGTTACAGTTATGTCTTAAAGAGTTGAGAGCATTTAAGGATGATAAGGAGTCACTTGCAATTAATGTATCAAGTTTGGAGACTTGTACACATTTCAGTGCAAGGAGCAAGGCAAATAGTTCGGTCTGAAGGGTAGAGGCCCAGTTGTTTATACGGACTCCCCACTCAAAGTACAAGCCATCGCCCATTGTCAGAACAACTGCACTTCCAGCTGCACCCGTGGTGCGGTGTAGGGAACCATCAGTGTATATGATTTGAGAGAGAGAATGCTCTGTGGACAGATCATCAATATGGCTTATAAGGCGTTGAGCTTTGCCTCAAGACGAAGCTTGGGCTGATCTCTAATTTGCTTCTTGGGTGGAAAGGGAGGGATTAAAACTGGAAAGGGTGTAACCTCCCACGGTGCAGGAAAGTGCCGTTGTTGTTTCTCTTGGTACAAATCATGAACCTGATACATTCTGAGTTGAGTTCCAGTTTTTGTTATCCATTTGGAACAATGCTGATCTTCAATAAAGAAATTCTGGAGGGCTTCTGTGCAAGGATTAGGATGAGTTAGCCTAAGCATTTTTATACCAATTTGACAGTTAATTTCAGTAACACGATCAACAACGCTCGGAATATTAAGTTCCTTTCTCATATTAAGTATCTTTGTGGTACGAGGGCACCAAAGGATTATCCTCAAGGCTTCGTACCTTGTCCTATATATAATTCATTCATTCATTCACCCAGCACATCAGCTTTCGTCAGCATCGTTGTAAGAGGACGCACTCGTCTCGCTCGCAGTGTGACCTAGGCGGCCCTCTGCTTGAGCGCTATGCACGCCCACTCCTTCAACGTTCCTGATACCCTCTGGAGTGTGTGAGTGGATGGATCGATCTTCAGCTCGCCAGCCATAAAGCAAGCCAGCACCGTCTCGCTGTCCTACAGCAGCTGCTATTCTCCAACCTCGACGAGCACTTCGGTGCAGCCAAAAACCAGTTCCAGCCAGCAGAGTATTGGAGCAGAACCAGGCGCTTCCCAGCCAGCATCTCGTCCTAGGCAGTGACATCTTCCTCGTGGCATCTTCTGTGTGTTGTCCAATGTGCTTGTGTCCAGGTCGGACTGCATTTAGGTGAACAGCCTCACTTCGAGCCAGAACTGGCCCAGGTGAGAAGACAGAAGTTCACCTTTTGCAGCTGCGTCATGGCATAGGTGCTGTTATGTGGTCAGAGAAACAATCTTCGTCCTCATGGTTTTATTCTCCGCCAGTAACAACAACAAAACAAAAATCAGGTACATGAAATATTGTTAACAAGATCATAAACAAAAGAGCATCTGCTCCAAACATGCTACCTCCAACATCTGTAGTACTCAATCCCAACATTCCTCCCCTTTTAAATAAACTCTATCCCTACAGGTTAAGTCTATCAGGCGGTCGTATGACTCTTCCTGATTTTCTCAACTGGGAGTCCTGACCTGTTACTTCTGGGAAACATTCTTCTGAATTACTCCTTGCAGAGTCCATAGGGTTGACTGTATCCCCATAACCCTCTGCTGCCCCTTGCTCTGCCTCACGGTCACCTGCAGGTGCTGCTATCCCTTCACTATTAGGATGGATATCACTAGTTGCCCCACCCCCACCTGAAGGGTCTTCAAAATTCCCTGTGAACCTTGGCATGAGCTGATCGGCATGCCTTTTCCAATTAATGTTCCCAAAACTCTGCACTTGCACAGTGAAGTTCCTGCGGCCCAGGACTTCCCTAATTTTTCCTTCCACCCAGGGCTTTCCACTTCCAAAATTCCTTGCATATACTGCATCCCCCTCATTAAACAACAATTCCTCTCCCTGAGCCAACTGACTGGCCAAGCTAGTTACCGATTTCTCTTTATTGGGATCTGTCTTTACTGCTTCCATGTGCACTTTAAAGTGTCTATTAAACAGTAATTCAGAAGGAGATTTACCAGTAGTAGAATGAACAGTTTTTCTTTGATTATATAAAAATCTACAAAGCCTTGTATTAATAGTACCTTCCGTAAACCGCTTTAACCCTTCTTTCAAGGATCTCACTGCTCTCTCTGCTAGACCATTTGAAGAAGGATTATAGGGGGCAGGTGTTACATGTTTAATACCATTTTTTCTAAAAAAATCCTCCATTTCCACAGAAACAAAATAAGGAGCATTGTCTGAGACAATTATGTCTGGCAATCCAAAATTACAAAATGTTTTCCTTAGTAATTCACAAGTTACAGATGATGTGGTGGAATTACACACATGCACATCCAGAAATTTGGTGTATGAATCCACCACCACTAGGTAATATTTATTATCCATAGGTCCCGCATAATCTACATGAAGTCTAGACCAGGGTTTTCCAGTGCATGGCCAAGAAAGTACTGGGGCCTGGGGTTTCTGATAATTCTTAAAGCAAATATGACAATTTTTTGTTACCTCAGCAATATCCTGGTCTATTTTTGGCCACCAAACCCAACTTCTAGCTTCTGCTTTCATAGCATTTATGCCATTATGGCCTACATGCAGCTGTTCCAAAATCTTACATCTCAGTTCCCCAGGCACCACCACTCTATTCCTATACAAAAGTACATCCTGGTGAATACTAAGGTCAGCCTTCACTGCAGCATACTCTGACAATAACAAATTATCATTCCAACCATATTTGACATATTTCAACAACAGACTTAATTTGGGATCTCTACCAGTTGCCTTCCTAATAGTCTGGAATGAAATATCCTCAAAAGACATAGCTTCCACCAGGTTAACATACTCCACTGGAATACTGGAATTTAATTCTTCTGTCACAGGCAATCTACTTAATGCATCAGCTACTACATTATCCTTGCCTGGCTTAAACTCTAAATCATACTCAAACTGTGAGAGTAGTAATGCCCATCTTTGAATTCTAGCATTGGCATTAACTGGAACTTGCTTACCTCTGCCAAACAATCCTAGCAGGGGTTTATGATCTGTTCTAGCAAGAAATTTCCTCCCCAGCAGAAAATACCTCAGTTTCTTTACAGCAAATACCAAAGCTAAAGCTTCTTTATCTAACTGAGAATAATTCTGTTCTGCAGGAGATAACTTCTTGCTAGCAAAATATACTACTTTATCCTGACCATCTACTTCCTGTAATAATACACAACCCACTCCTACTGGGGAAGCATCTACCTCCAGTTTTAATGGGAGTCTACCTGTAAAATTAGTGAGCACTGGAGAATTGATCAATTCCTGCTTAATATTCCTGAATGCATTTTCCTCTCTTGCTGCCCACTTAAATCTAGCCCCTTTTTTCAACAATTCATACAAGGGTGCTAATTTTGTTGAAAAGTTCTTCACAAACTTACAAAAATATGTAACCATCCCAACAAAAGACTGTACTTCCCCAACTGATGTTGGGGCTGGGGCATCTATTATAGCAGCTACATTTTTGTGAGAAGGAGTAAAGCCCTTACCTGAAATATGGTACCCCAGGTATTCAATGGCCTTGGTCTTCAACGTTGTTTTTCCCTTATTAATCTTCACATTGTGCTTTTGCAAAAGATTCAAAACTTGTTCTAATCTAGCATCATGCACTTCCTCATTCTCTCCACATACAATAATGTCATCTAAAAAACTAGCCACACCTTCAATGTTAACTAACAACTGGGACATGAATCTCTGAAAAATTGCTGGAGACGAGGAGAGTCCAAAAGGAAGTCTTTTATACTTAAATAACCCCTTGTGGGTATTAATCACTAACAATTTCTGGCTCTCCTCCTCTACAGGAATTTGCAAGTAAGCATCCTTCAGGTCAATCTTAGAAAAAATTGCTCCCTTGCAGACCACTGACAATAACTCATCTATCTTAGGTAAAGGGTACTTCTCACAGTGTATGCGGTTGTTCAGTTCCTTGAAGTCTGCACAGATTCTCAAGATTTCCGATCTGCCTTCAACACTGGTACAATTGGGGCTGCCCACTCACTATGTGTAATTGGCTCTAAGATGCCTTCTGCCACATGCTTTTCCAGGGCTGATTCTACCAATTGCTTGTAATGAAACGGCACTGTTCTTGCCTTGAAAAATTTAGGTGAAGCCCCACTTTTCAGGTGAATTTTTGCAACCATGCTATTAATTGGCTTATCTGCCTCCACTGAATATTTATCTAACATTTGTTCGGCACTTTTAATTGTTTTAACTATCGACAATTCATCTAGGCCCGCCAAGAAAATTCCCACTTTTTCCATGAGATCCTTACCACATAGGCTAGGATTATGTGAATCCACTACATAAAAATCCTGGACAATTTCTTTTCCATTATAACCTACTTTTGCCGACACCTTGCCATAGACCTTAATCGGTACATTATCATAAGCACTTAAAGATTTTTTACCTGGTTTTACATTCAATTGCAAGGTATCTGCCCAATCTCTAGACAATGTTGACACTGCCGCACCAGTGTCCAGTTCCAAGGGAACTAACTTCCCATTAATTACAAAATTCACCACTTGTGACTTCACTGAACATACCTTTTCTTTCACCGAATATAGTCGGTTTTCCTCACCTGCAGCTTCTTCAGACGGTTTACCTTCCTCTACCGCCTTGACTACAGTACCACTACCTCTTCTTCCTGCATTACCTGGTCGTCTCCTCTCCCAGGCCTTGTTGTTCCTGTTCAGAAATTCCCTACACACTCTCTGCAAGTGTCCCTCCTTGTTACAAAAGTTGCATATATATGCACGAAACTTGCACTTGCTACTTATGTGCCTGTATCCACAGTGTTTGCATCTGGTCTGGCCCTGTACGACCATAATTTCCTGAGTAGAAGTCTTACTTCCAAAAGCCCTTTCCAGGTTCAATATCTTCTCGAGCACTGTCCATGAAGTCATCGATTGTAGATCCAAATTTTCTGCCACCAGGTTAGGGAAATAATTCTCCTTTTCCACTGCCATGAACAACTGGTCCCTAACCCTACCGTCCAACTGTGCTCCGAAGTTGCAGAGGTTAGCCAAAGCCTTCAAATCCGCAAATAAATCCTGTACTGATTCGTGCTGCTTTTTCGTCCTCTTCTGGAAATCCATCAAACTCCTGTGATATGATGGTTTCACCACATACTGACGTTTAAGCAGAGCAATCAGGTCTACATAGGTCTTCGTGTGAGGTAGCTCCGGTGCACACAAATTTCCGAGAACACTATATGCTTCCGAGCCCAGTGAAACTAAGAGTACCGCTTTCTTGTTGGCGTCCTCCTTAATCTCCCGGCACTGAAAGTGTGCTTCCAGCAGGCTGAGCCACAGGTCCAACGAGATCTTGGCAGTGTTTAACGGCTCCATTGACATGAGCGGCGTAGTCATTGTCACGGTGGTAGCACACTGTACTGTTGTGCGCGAAGCGTCCACTCGTCCACACGACGTACCCTGCTCTCTCTTGATCCTCACACCACGTCTCGTACCCAAGCTCTCTGCCGGAGATGTTTAATCCTCGTCGCCACTGTTATGGTTGTGGTCAGAGAAACAATCTTCGTCCTCATGGTTTTATTCTCCGCCAGTAACAACAACAAAACAAAATCAGGTACATGAAATATTGTTAACAAGATCATAAACAAAAGAGCATCTGCTCCAAACATGCTACCTCCAACATCTGTAGTACTCAATCCCAACATTTCTTGCCCATA
>WNGS01002551.1:12024-28096 GCA_020271785.1 Procambarus virginalis
AAGGAGCATATGCAGAAAGTGACAAGGAAATCTACGAGGCACTGAAAGACAGTTTCCATGGAGTGTTCACAACCGAGCCTGAGCAGCTCCCATTGATAGAAGAGATTACCCTATATAAAAGACTACCAGATATAGAGGTGATAGCAGGGGAGGTAATGAAACAGTTGACAACACTGGAGGCAACTAAAGCAGTTGGTCCAGACAAAGTATCACCGTGGATACTAAAAGAGGCAGCACAGGCCCTCAGCGTGGCTCTGGCAATGATCTTTAATGAGTAACTTATGTCGGGAGAATTGCCCAGTTGCTGGAAGAAGGCAAATGTCATAGCGATTTTCAAGAAAGGGGGATAGGGAGGAAGCACTTAACTACAGACCTATATCACTGATAAGCGTACCCCTGCAAAATACTTTAAAGAATAATTAGGCTAAGACTTGTTGCACACCTAGAGAGCATTAGGTTTGTAAATAAACATCAACATGGGTTCTGGAAACGGAAACCATACCTAACAAATCTTTTGGAACGACCAATATATTATTATATGATAAAATAATGAGGATAAGGCAGGACAGAGATGGATGGCCAGATTACATCTTTCTGGACTGCTAAAAAGCCTTTGATACAGTACCGCACATGAAACTGCTATTCAAACTTGAGAGGTAGGCGGGATTAAGTTGAAAGGCCCTAGTATGGGTAAGGAACTACCTAACAGGAAGGAGACAGAGAGTAATGGTTAGGGGCGAGAAGTCGGACTGGTAAACAATAAAGAGTGGAGTACCTCAAGGATCGGAGCTGGGACCAATTCTATTTCTAATATGAGTAAATGACATGTTGACCATGAACACGGGGGGAGGGGGGGATTTCTGTTCGTTCTCTCTCCCCCTTTTCTCTTTAGCCGTATTCTAACTTTGTTCTCTCTCTAATGGACCCCAAAACTTTCACTTGAGCCGAACCCACGCCACGTGGTCTTAAGACGATTGACCGACTTAAGATTCTACAGCCCATATGACGTGAAATAGACTTCTAGCAAAGCTCTAGAATCGCCTTCGCTGCCACCACCAGACCAGTAACACTGAGCAATGATCGAGGTCTGGATCGATCATGCTAATCAATCAACCTTGGGGCTTGATCCCCACTAGTAACATATAACTTGGATCTTACGTTAAGTTTTGAAAATATTAAAATCAAAGAGAATAACCGATCTCTGAATCTTTTTGTTAGGCTTTGCCGCCCAACGAAAACTCGGCCTCGTGGCTACCCACGTGGAACGGACCAATTCACATAAATATAACACACAATGGAAATTAATAAAAAAAAAACAAATTACTAACTAATTAATTTATTCAAAAACTGAAACAAAATCTAAGAAATCAGAACACTTCCTAAACTGAACACTCCCTGGCAATGAGTTGACCTATTCCCTATACAAAAACTCTGAGCAAACTTTACCTTTGGAGACCAGCTAGATGTTTGTGCTAAGGTCTTGGGGAGAGGTGGAGTGGACACCTTTTCCTGGGTTGCTCCGGATACCACACTGACCTCTCTCTCCTGGTCCTCTACCCAGAAGCCCAGAGCATTGTATTCTTCCGCATAGTCTAAGTTACTATCAAGGCTTAAGTTAAACAACTAGCCTCTGTTGTCCTGAATGATCCAGATTGGTTGAATTATTTTAACTGAAGTTAATTACACAAGCATCTTAGGGAAGAGCTATTCCCAATTACAATATGGCTATTTGACCTTTGAGAAATAGTGTACATGGAACCTCTGGTGACCTGTGACCGCTGAGGTCACTCAAATTCTTCCGCGCCGAGGTCTAGTCACGGCTCGTGACGTCACTGATGGTGACTAAACTCAGTCTCCTAATAATTAGAATACTCTTGATATTATAACCAGTAATATTATACAATTTGAATGAAGGCTAATTTCTCTAAATAAGTGAATACTATAGAATAATTCATTATACGTTGCTATGAGACAAAGGGCGCCAGCCATTTTGTGACCCAGACTTGCTAATTCGCAGGTGGATGCGCCTTGCTGGGGTGAGGTCCTTACACGAGGCTTCTGGAACCTTCTGGATCATATCTACAACAGCTAGTTTGTTACAACCAGACCACACACTAGAAGGTGAAGGGACGACAACGTTTCGGTCCATCCTGGACCATTCTCAAGTCGATTGTCACAATTGACTTGAGAATGGTCCAGGACGGACCGAAACGTCGTCGTCCCTTCACCTTCTAGTGTGTGGTCTGGTCAACATACTTTAGCCACGTTATTGTGACTCATCGCCTGTAAATGACATGTTTACAGAAGTAGAATCATGCATATACTCACCTATTTGTACTCACCTATTTGTACTCACCTATTTGTGCTTGCAGGGGTTGAGCTTTGGCTCATTGGTCCAACCACTCAACTGGTGAGCAGATTCCTGAGCCTACTGGGCTCTATCATATCTACATTTGAAACTGTGTTTGGAGTCAGCCTCCACCACATCTTTGCCTAATACATTCCACATACTAACTACTTTGACACTGAAAAAGTTCTTTCTAATGTCTCTGTGGCTCATCTGGGTACTAAGTTTTCCACCTGTGCCCCCTTGTTTATGTTCCGCCCGTGCTAAAGAGTTTGTCTTTGTCCATCATTTCAGTTTCGCTGAGAATTTTGTAGGTGGTTATCATGTCTCCCCTTACTCTTCTGTCTTCCAGAGACGTGAGTTTCAGCTCCTTTAGCCTTTCCTCGTAGCTCATTCCTCTCATTTCCGGAACGAGTCTGGTGGCATACCGCTGAATCTTCTCTAACTTTGTCTTGTGTTTAACTAAGTATCGACTCCAAGCTGGAGCTGCATATTCCAGGATTAGTCTGACATAAGTTGTATACAGGGTATACAGTGGTATACATGTTGATGTTCACGGATGACAGAAAATTAACGAGAAGAGTTGTGACAGATGAGGATTGTAAGATCCTCCAAGAGGACTTGAACAGGTTGCACAGATGGTCAGATAAATGGCTACTGGAGTTCAACACGAGCAAATGTAAAGTTATTGAAATGGGATTACGTGATAGGCGTCCAAATGGACAGTAAACAATGAAGGGGAACTGCCTACCTAGGACGATTCGAGAAAGTGACCTGGGCGTGCACATAACACCTAATTTAACTTCTGATGCACATACAAATAAGATAACAACAGCAGCGTACTCTTCACTGACAAAAGTTAGAATATCATTCAGAAACTTAAGTAAAGAGGCATTTATTGCGATTTACACTGCCTGCATGAAACCAGTCATAGAGTATTTAGAGTATGCCGCACCATCATGGAGTCTCCACCTGAAGAAACACATAAGGAAACTGGAAAAGATTCATAAGTTTGCAACAAGACTCGTCCCAGAGTTACGAGGGATGGGAGATGAAGATGACCTGAAGAAACTTAACCTTTCGACACCAGAAATAAGAAGGGAGACGAGAGATATGATAGGAATGTATAAAATACTCAGGGAATTGACAGAGTGGAAATAGACGAAATGTTCACACGAAATACTCACAGAACGAGGGGACATGGGTGGAAGCTGGAAACTCAGATAAGTGACAGAGATGTTAGGAAGTTTTTCTTTTAGCATGAGAGTAGTGGAAAAATGGAATGCACTTAATAATTATGGAGCAGGTTGAGGAAGCAAGTACTATCCATAATTTTAAATCTATATATGATAAGGAAATAAGAAAGGAGTCATTTGCTGTAAACAACCGATGGCTAGAAAGGCGGGATCCAAGAGTCAATGCTCGATCCTTCAGGCACACATAGGTGAATATAAATAGGTGAGTACACACACACACACACACACACACACACACACACACACACACACACACACACACACACACACACACACACACACACACACACACACACGAAGAGAGACTACGGGAATTAAACCTCACTTCGTTGGAAGACAGAAGAGTTAGGGGGACATGATCACCGCATTCAAGATTCTCAGGGGAATCGACAGGGTAGATAAAGACAGGCTGTTTAACACAAGGGGCACACGCACTAGGGGACACAGGTGGAAAATGAGTGCCCAAATGAGCCACTGAGATATTAGAAAGAACTTTTTTAGTGTCAGAGTGGTTGACAAATGGAATGCATTAGGAAGCGATGTGGTGGAGGCTGACTCCATACACAGTTTCAAGTATAGATATGATAGAGCCCAATAGGCTCAGGAAACTGTACACCTGTTGATTGACGGTTGAGAGGCGGGACCAAAGAGCCAGAGCTCAACCCCCGCAAGCACAACTAGGTGAGTACAACTAGGTGAGTACACACACACACACACACACACACACACACACACACACACACACACACACAAGTAGTCGCCACCAGAACCGCCCCCCCCCCAACGTTCCCATCCCCCTCACCCATATCACTCCGCCACACACACACAGACCCGTATCACTGACAAGCATCCCCTGCAAAATACTTGAAAGAATAATTTGGCTAAGACTTGTTGAGCACCTGGAGAGCATTGGGTTTGTAAACAAGCACCAACATGGTTTCTGGACAGGGAAATCATGCCTAACAAACCTTTTAGAATTCATTGATAAAGTATCAAGGATAAGGCAGGACAGAGAAGGCTGGGCAGACNCTTCCACGAGGCGTTGCTCCTCGCCTAGGAACGGTGCCGTCCCTCTTAAACAACCTCAGTGGATGTGACCCGTCACAGCTATGCCTGCCCGCCACACCTTTCAGGCCCTCAACGTCACGCATCGACGCCCAGCGTCGTCACCGACAATTCTCCAAGTTTGGCACTTCTCTGCCCACTCAACTTGGTTCCTTTTTGCTTCTCAGAAGCGCGGGGCCTCCTATGTATCAGGTGGGCTCGATGCTTAGCTCTAATCCACTGAGAAAGGCCTGAAGAGCCTCCAATTCTTGAGAGCTGACAGAGGAGCGTCCTCTCCCCTTCGCTGTCAGGTCAACTCTGACGTTGGCGCGCGCCCGGGTACTCGGTGACGTCACGGCGGGCTCTGATTGGTCGCCTGTGACCCGAGTCACCCAATCCGCACACGGCTAGCATCCATTCCAAAACGTCATATCTGCAGTAGGGGATACTCTTTCATTTCTATCGGGGCACCAATTTCCCTTTACTTTCAACTTTAATGTAAGTTTCTCCTGTAGAGAGAGTTGATATGACTCTTAAAGCTGGCAACGAAAGAGATAGGAGAGGACACCGTAACAAAGCAAACTCCGAAATAACACTTGCTTATCAGTTTTCAACCAAAATGTCAGATCACTTGGGAAACATTTTGATAATATAAATGCAAAACTCTTAGTACTAGGTACTGAACTATCGTTCATTATTTTAACAGAAACCTGGGTAAGTAAAGACCATACCCAACTTTTCAGCTTAGGGGGCAGGGCTCCAGATTTCCAAAAAAATGTATTAAATGAAAACTAGTTTGATTTCAATCAAACTTTTTTGACTAGGTGTATATGAAAAGGGTTTCATCTGGTCCAAGTCTCAGCATCGTAGCAAAAATAGCAAGGGAGAAAAAAAATATTGAAGTAGGTGTCAAAATTATTCCAAAATGGTCAAAAACGATTATCAAACACAAGTGTCAACTGAAATCATATCTATGACTCTTAGCTATCACAATAGCATATATTAAAAAAATATTATAATTAGTTTATTAAAAAAATAATTAAGTTAAAAAAAATTGACAGAAATATTTTTTTTCAATTTTTGTTTTTGTTTTTTATTGATTTTATGATAGCAATATTCATGACATATTTGCATAATTTTGGAGGGGAACTTTTACTATTTGTATTAGGAAAACTAAAGATGTTTTGAAAACTCCCTATTCCCAGATCCTTTATTATCTGCTAATGTGTCAGAAAAGTGTCATAGAATGATTATATCTGAAAGGCGTGTTTGTTTATTTACACTTGAAAATGTGAAAAATTCGTTGAACAAAATAAAATACTGTAATAAATATCTCCCTTTCTATTTACGCTGCAGTACTGAAACTTGGAACAATTGCAGCCCTTTTCATATACAACTAGTCAAAAAATATTGGTTGACATTAAACAACTTTTATGAAATCATGTCCATGCCCCCTTAGCTGGTTATAGAGCTATTCACAACTGTAGGCCTAACAAAAATGTAGGTGGCACAGCTCAACCCGTTCTCGCACTTGCTATAGTCAATATTGATTTATTTAATAAGTGCATATGTGACATACTAATTGATTGTAAATATTTTAGTTTACCTTGAAAGGCTTCATAGAAAACACCGACCTCACCTAACCTTTTTAGTATGTTAAGATAAGCATCTTATTGCTTCTTATTTACAATTATTACTTAACCTGTCAACGGTATAGGTTAAGTAATAATTGTAATTAAGGAGCAATAAGATGCTTATCTTAACATACTAAAAGGTTAGGTGAGGTCGGTGTTTTCTATGAAGCTTTTCAAGGTAAACTAAATTATTTACAATCAATTAGTATGTCACATATGCACTTATAAAATAAGCCAATATTGACTATAAGCAAGTGCGAGAACGGGTTGCACAGCTATATACTACCAAGATAAATCCATCTGCAACAATGTCATTAGTGATCAAGATAACTACTGTGAATATACTTTTGCTCAATTTCCAATTAAAATCCTTAAATCCTCCTTGACTATTGGAGCCATCTATAGATTTCCCAATACTAACATAGCTGCATTCTCAGATAACTTGAGGAATCTTATCATAAACAACAACCTTAACAAAATCACATAGTTCTGGGAGGTGACTTCAATATTGACCTAAGGCAACAAAATAGCCGTCAAGTCGACTATTTCCTTAACAGCATGAATTCCTGTATACTCATCCCCGTAATCACCAGGCCCACCCGATTCACTCAAACATCCGCTACTACCCTGGATCACTTATGGCCCAACATAACAACTCCCCTCACATCAGGTATAATCACTGACAGAACAACTGACCACTATCCTACCTTACTTGTAGCGATCATGGCCATAACACCACCAGCTAAAAAGAAAATTACCTTTAGGTTACACAGTGAAGCAGCAATAGGCAATATCACAAATGCCCTCCACAATGTAAACTGGGAATATGAATTTAATAATACACAGAATATAAAATCGTTAACTAGCCTCTTTCTGTCCAAATTCTAAGCCGTTACAATACTTATTGTCCTCTCCTCTCCAAGCAAGTAACGGGCAAAGGGTTTAATAATCCCTGGCTCACTAATGGCATACTTAAAGCAATCAACATGAATCATGAATATGAAAAAATACTTAGGATTGGCCTAGTTAGAAAGGAAGTAGTTAAGAGGTACTCGCCAGTGTTTACCAGAATAATAAGAAGAGCAAAGCGTTCCTATTGCGAGAATAGACTCAAAGAAGCAAAAGGCAAAATGAAAAGCACATGGAGAGCCATCTCTACCATCCTAGGAGCTAAACAACATACACATAACCAGATAAAAATCTCCAAGAATGGTTATACACCTGCAACAGATCTTGAAACAGCAACTGAATTTAATAGATCCTTTTCATCGGTTGGGCTAACCTTGCCCGAAAAATCCCACAGACCCAGACACATGTTACCACATACCTTTCAGGCAGCTACCTAAGCTCTTTTCTCCTCTCACTGATCAGCCCTACAGATGTTGTGTCCATCATTCACTCACTCACTAAAAACCAAAGCTGGGAACGTTAGTGAAATACCATCGATGGAACACTAAGAGTGTCTCCCATGCCCTTGCACCACCCATACCTTTGCTGTTCAATAAATCTCTGGAGTGTCATACCTTCCCTGATATCCTTAAAAAAAACAAGAGCAACGCCATTTCAAAAAGGAGATAACACGGCAGTCATAAATAATTACAGACCCATTTACATATCATCAAATCTACCTATATCATCAAAGATATTTGAAAAAATGGTTTACAAACAGCTCTACTCCTATCTCGTAAAATTCAATATACTAAGTCCCTGTCAATTTGACTTCGGCTCCCAAAAGAGTACCAATGACGCAATTGTTAGTCTGCTTGACTTAATCTACTCATCCCTTGACAAAAAGTGAGTTTCCGGTTGGACTCTTCATTAACCTGGTTATCTTGAGATGATTTCGGGGCTTTTTAGTGTCCCCGCGGCCCGGACCTCGACCAAGCCTCCACCCTCAGGAAGCAGCCCGTGACAGCTGACTAACACCTAGGTACCTATTTTACTGCTAGGTATCAGGGGCATAGGGTGAAAGAAACTCTGCCCATTGTTTCTCGCTGGCGCCTGGGATCGAACCCAGGACCACAGGATCACAAGTCCAGCGTGCTGTCCACTCGGCCGACCGGCTCCCCCCCTGAGAAAGACTTTTGATACTGTTAACCATAATTACCTCATACTTAAACGTCACCATTATGGAATCCGAGGCCTTGCCCTGAACTATATCCGATCTTATCTTAGTGACAGACACCAATATGTAGCCATCAATGATATAACCTCTCCTACTCTACCACTAACCATAGGGGTGCCACAGGGCAGCATTCTAGGACACCTCCTGTTTCATATATACATCAATGATCTGCTTAATGCCACTAACATGCTTAAACCTATATAGTTTGTTGATGATACTACTCTCATCTACTCTGACCCCAACCCACTCATCTATATAAATAAAAATGTAAATGTTCGTTTGTTCAAAATTGATATTCCCCGAAAATTCTTCACCGATTGCTTTGAAATTTTCACTCAACGTTCCATTCGCATCAGAGCAGGTTTTTATATACATACTATATAGATGTCATGCCTGTGACAAGAGAAAACATGTTTTTCTTTTGAGAAAACTGTGTTTTTCATGTGTTTTTCGTGTGAGGGAAATCTTCGAAACCTATTTACCGATTGTTTTGAAATTTTGACACAACGTTGCATTCAAATAGGTGCGTGTTTTTATATCCCTACTTTATACATGTCTCATCTGTGACAGGAAATAACATGCTTTTTTTTTAAATGGCTGCATCTGTTGGACGTAAGAGGAATAAATGCTCTAATCTCCAAAAGTTCTTCGCCAAATGCTTTGAAATTGTGATGTAACGTTCCATTCTAATACACATGTGCTTTTATATACCTACTATATAGATGCCACACCTGTGACAGGTAAAAATGTTTTTTTTTAAACAGCACCATCTGTTGCACATAATAGCAACACATGCTATACTAAATATATTACGATTCCAATTCAATCTTTCCGATTGCATTGATAAATGGAATTTTCATAGATTTTGATTTATTTTCATTTTGATTTAATTATTTTTTGTGACATTGCATTGGAATTGAGCTGTGTTGTTTACGATACCTTTCATTTCGTAAGTATAAGTAGAGATGCCACACACCTGTGACAGGTAAAAACATTCTTTTTTTAAGAAACAGCGCCATCTGTTGTACGTAAGAGCAACACACGCTATACTAAATATGTTACGATTCCATTTCAATGTTTCCGATTGCATTGACAAATTAATTTTCATAGATTTTGATATATTTTAATTTTGATTTAAGTATTTTGTGTGAAATTGCGTTGGAATTGAGCTGTTTTGTTTACCATACCATTCATTTCTTGTGTATAGTTCATTTTTTTTTTCATTACTTTTCATTTCGTTTTCTAAAAGTGTTTTTCTAATATTTCAGTGATGGGAACATCAGATTATTTTGGAATGCATCAGACGATAGAGTGGGGAATGATGGAGACGACTTGGGGACGAGAGTGGGGGAGGACGAGGGGACAGGGGGAGGGGGGTAATGGTAGGGAGGACGAGGGGATGGGGGAGTTGGGGATGAGGGGACAGGGGAATGGAGAATGGTTGGGAGGACAAGGGGACAAAGGAGTGGGGAATGAGGGTACGGGGGAAGGAAAATGGTAGGGAAAATGAAGGGTCGGGGGAGTGGGAGACTGTGGGGAGGACGAGAGGACGGTCGAGTGGGGAATAGTTAGTAGGACGAGGTGATAGTGGAGTGGGGGATGGTGGGAGGACAATGGGATGGGGACGGGGACAGAAGGATGGGGAGGACTCGGAGACAGGGGAAGGTTGCTGTGGCTCAGCAACGCACATGTGTTGCTGAACCACAGCAACATATTATACAGCTAGTATTAAATAATGTTGTAAACAATGAGTTAAAAAAAAGTCCACTTGTGGATGTCAACCAACAAACTCACACTAAATATAGAGAGACCTACTACATCATATTTTTAAGCAAATCAACAAATGCAATTCAGCTTTAGATAGATAATGTAAACATTAGCAATAAAAATTGGGAAAGTTCCTTGGCCTATACTTAGACAAGAGACTCAACTTCAGCACCCAGATACAACACATATCTAAAAAGGTTTCTAGAACAGTTGGTATACTCTCTTAGATCAGATATTATGTACCCTACTCTGCTCTCCTCTCACACTATTATGCACTTATCTATCCCTATCTTACTTATGGTATCTGTGCTTGGGGTTCAACCTCTGCAAACAACCTCAAGCCCATCATCACCCAGCAAAAATGTGCTATCAGGACAATAACAAACTCTGCTTTCAGACAACACACAGCTCCCCTGTTTAAAATCCCTAAACATGCTAAACATAAATTCACTCCATACTTCTCTTGTGTGAATTACATTTATAAAACCCTTTTCTTAAGTGCAAGCCCTGTTCTGAAACTCTTCCTAGACAGATGTAGAAGAACACATGCTCACCACACCAGACATAAATATCTTTTTGACAGCCCCAAAGTCAAACTTAATCTGTGTAAACACTCTATGCAAATAAAGGGCCCTAGTCTATGGAACTCACTCCCTAATGAATTGAAAATCTGTCCAACTTTTGCCTTATTAAAAAATAAAACCAAAAAGTACCTAATTTCATGTTCATAGTGTGACGGTAAAGTAGTGGAGTATGGTGTTCGGCAGTCCTCCATTGGCAGGAGTCAAAGCCAGGCCACATACACAAGTAAAAAGAAAAAAAAAAGAAAGACTGCTTGTCTGGTAGTCTGTGGTAAGGTAAGGAAGAGACACGAAACACAAAATAATAAACAATGAAATTTAATTATTCTAGAAAACAAATTTAAATAAAGACAATACCTTGGCTGAACAAAGTGCAAGTTTTAACAAGTGGAAAAGAACTAACATAAAAATGAATTACGTTAACAGGAGGACAATATGAAACACAAGTGAAATATAAAATGGTCAATATATAAAAATGGTGCTTTGAATATATGCGCAAGCTATAGACCGCTATTTGATCTCACGAGGTGAATCAACTAGGAGTTCACAGCTTAAGAGCACAAGATATTCTGATGGTGGTACTGCAAGTCGACCCCGACGTCGCCTTGGCGTGGAACGTGGTTGGTGCAGGGCTGAAGTGGCGTGTTCTCGAACGGCCAATGAGAATGCAGGAAGACCTACAACTCGGTAGTTTGATACTTGGCGTGCAGCAGTTGAAGGGTCGGTGCTGAGAAGAGGTGTGCAGGAGAGGGGGGGGGGGTATGCAGGTGCGTGTGGCTGCCTTGACATATGTTTAAGTTACTGTAGAACGTATCTTGAATGTAGCTGGGAACGTGACGAATATAGGGAAGAGCAGGCTCAATCTCTTGGAAGAGATTATCGTCACAATAGTTTTCTACCTAGTGCTTTATCTCACACTGTATCTAGTGCTACCCAATCCCCCAATTTTCATACCTCTGCCATATTACTTTACCATTGTAATCTTAGATATCATCTGATATCATGGTTGTTGTATTGAGAGCATACTCTACTGCATTATTCCTTGAAATGATCCTCATATTGTGTTTCAGTGAACCAATGTATAACCCTGTAATGTTATCCTAATGAGCCTAGTAATCCTTGTTCATTATTCTGTATTGTTATAATTGTGAATTATTCTAATCTGCTTTTGTGTTAAATTTTTTGCAATGTACTTGTAATATTCTTTATCAATTTTAGTGTAGTTATTCTACGTAAAATTATCTGTACCTATAAAGTAAAGCAGTAAAGGACCTGTAAACATTTTTTGTCAATTTTACTGTGAAATTTCAAAAACAAATTTGTAAGAATGCAAAATCAGCTTAATTTCTATGTTCTCTGTTAACCCCCAATGTACCTTCTTGTATTTAAATAAATAAATAAATAAATAAATAAATAAGTAAATAAATAAATAAATAAATAAATAAATAAATAAATAAATAAATAAATAAATAAATAAATAAATAAATTAGACAGAATTAACATCTTGGCTAGGGACAGTGGATAATTGGGGGATGGATTAGTGAGTGTGGGAGGGACAGGGGTTATCCAGGGAAGGGGCTACCACCATGAGAGTGAATCACTGAGAATGTGGTCAATTATCCCCCAAGGATTATTCGAATCTACGGCAGCATCAAGGCTTGAAAGGATAGAAATGCAAAAAATGAAATTACATGAGATTTGGAGATGTATTATGGCTGAGATATCAGGAAACAAGGTGGAACTCAGCTTCCGGATTGGACCTTACAACTGTAACAAGAATATGATGACAACAACAAGACATATATTGATGAACTGCAGAGGGCAGCAACAATAGCTCACAGAATGAGAGTGAAACTGCTGGTCATGTGGGACCTAAATCATGGAGAGATAAATTAGGAATCAAGGAATCCCCATGTAGCGGAGGAAACCTGGGGAGTAAAGTTAGTAGACGTAATAGACAGGAATTTCCTAACACAACATGTGAAGGAAAACACAAGGGAAAGAGGAGGGGATAAACCATGCCTATTACATCTGATTTTCACCCAGAATGTAGAAGACTTCGAGACTTTGGAACATTAAATACCACTAGGAGCCAGTGACCATTATGTCCTAGTCTTTGACTACACGATGGAACACTAGAGGTCTGGGAAAGGAGAGTTGACTACAGGAAAGGGAACTACAGGAGGATAAGGGACTATCTGGGAGAAGTGCAGTGGGAGAAGGAAATTAGAAGAAAAACAGTCCAAGATATGATGGACCTAGTTATATGGAAATGCAAGGCGGCCGAAGAGAGATTTATTCCAACAATAAAGGAAAAAAGTAGGAGGGAATATAATAACCCATGGTTTAATAGACAATGTCAGGAAGCAAAAATGAGAAGCAAGAGGGAGTGGAGGAAATTATCAGAACGATATTGCGATCAAAAAAAAGCAACCTAAATTAGTACATAGCCATATAAGAAGGAAAATGTCGGTGAACGAACCAGTGACAAGACTAAGGAAAACAGAAGGAGCATATGCAGAAAGTGACAAGGAAACCTACGAGGCATTGAAAGACAGTTTCCATGGAGTGTTCACAACCGAACCTGAACAGCTCCCATTGATAGAAGAGATTACCCTAGATAAAAGACAGTTGAGAGGCGGGCCGAAAGAGCAAAGCTCAACCCCCGCAAACACAACTAGGTAAGCTAGGTATATAAACACACACACACACACAGCTAGGAAGACTGACACTGAAAAAAACTTATGTAATAACCACTGAGACACACCTCAATTCTTTCTTGGATGACTATGGGATGACAGCTGAATTACCAGAATATAAATTATAATCTCATCTAATTACCAAAGTGTACTATAGCTCTGCTTTTTGTTTCAAAAGTTTTTCTTTTCTTCTTAAATTGTCATCTTCGTTATTGTCTTTTTTTCTTGTTTTTTTTTACTCTGTTTTAAATATACTAAATACTCCCTTGTTCCATTGTACACTGGCTTTGCCTGTGTCCTCAAGTATAAACTTTATTATTCCGTGTACCTGAGTGTATCTCTAAGTAATTTACCTCATTTGTGTTTTAGTGTAACTTTAGTAATTAACTATAGTGTAATTAGATTATTAAAGTAAGCGAATATTTTGTAGAATTATCAAATATTACTTGTTATTACTGTCTCATTTCAGTGATCTTCATTTTATTATACATATATATATATATATATATATATATATATATATATATATATATATATATATATATATATATATATATATATATATATATATATATATATATATATATATTTGTATATTTTCTCTTTTTATCTCTGTTTACCATATTTATTCTCTATTTTTAGCAGATTTAGTATTTTACTGCTCTGTAATTGCTTTCCTTATTGCACCTGGACTCCATTGCATCTACATGTAAGCTGATATTGATCCTGAACAAAATCTGCTATCTCAAATGCACAATAACCAACACACTGATCATCACCACTGCAGCCATTACACAACACACCAGGCAAAAAGCAAACTCCGAAATAACACTTGCTTATCAGTTTTCAATCAAAATGTCAGATCACTTGGGAAACATTTTGATGATATAAATGCACTACTCTTAGTACTAGGTACTGAACTATCGTTCATTATTTTAACAGAAACCTGGGTAAGTAAAGACCATACCCAACTTTTCAACTTAGGGGCAAGGGCTCCAGATTTCTAAAATAATGCATTAAATGAAAACTAATTCGATTTCAATCAATCTTTTTTGACTAGTTGTATATAAAAAGGGTTTCATCTGGTCCAAGTCTCAGCATCGTAACAAAAATAGGAAGGGAGAAAAAAAAATGTTGAAGTAGGTGTCAAAATTATTCCAAAATGGTCAAAAACGATTATCAGACAAGTGTCAACTGAAATCATATTTATGACTCTTAGCTATCACAATAGCATATATTAAAAAATATTATAATTAGTTTTATTAAAAAAATAATTAAGTTAAAAAAATTGATATATATATTTTTTCATTATTTTATTGATTTTATAATAGCAATAAACGTGACATATTTGCATAATTTTTTTTTTTGGGGGGGAGTTTTGACTATTTGTATTAGGAAAACTAAAGATGTTTTGAAAACTCCCTATCCTCAGATCCTTTATTATATGCTAATGTGTCAGAAAAGTGTCATAGAATGATTATATCTGAAAGGCGTGTTTGTTTATTTACACTTGAAAATGTGTAAAATTCGTTGAAAAAATAAAATACTGTAATAAAATATCTCCCTTTCTATTTACGCTGCAGTACTGAAACTTGGAACAATTGCAGCCCTTTTCATATACAACTAGTCAAAAAATATTGGTTGACATTAAACAACTTTTATGAAACCATGCCCATGCCCCCTTAGCTGGTTATAGAGCTATTCACAACTGTAGGCCTAACAAAAATGTAGGTGGCACAGCTATATACTACCAAGATAAATCCATCTGCAACAATGTCATTATTGATCAAGATAACTACTGTGAACATACTTTTGCTCAATTTCCAATTAAAATCCTTAAATCCTCCTTGACTATTGGAGCCATCTATAGATTTCCCAATACTAACATAGCTGCATTCTCAGATAACTTGAGGAATCTTATCATAAACAACAACCTTAACAAAATCACATAGTTCTGGGAGGTGACTTCAATATTGACCTAAGGCAACAAAATAGCCGTCAAGTCGACTATTTCCTTAACAGCATGAATTCCTGTATACTCATCCCCGTAATCACCAGGCCCACCCGATTCACTCAAACATCCGCTACTACCCTGGATCACTTATGGCCCAACATAACAACTCCCTCACATCAGGTATAATCACTGACAGAACAACTGACCACTATCCTACCTTACTTGTAGCGATCATGGCCATAACACCACCAGCTAAAAAGAAAATTACCTTTAGGTTACACAGTGAAGCAGCAATAGGCAATATCACAAATGCCCTCCACAATGTAAACTGGGAATATGAATTTAATAATACACAGAATATAAAATCGTTAACTAGCCTCTTCCTGTCCAAATTCTAAGCCTTTACAATACTTATTGTCCTCTCCTCACCAAGCAAGTAACGGGCAAAAGGTTAAATAATCCCTGGCTTACTAATGGCATACTTAAAGCAATCGACAAGAATCATGAATATGAAAAAAAACTTAGGATTGGCCTAGTTAGAAAGGAAGTAGTTAAGAGGTACTCGTCAGTGTTTACCAGTATAATAAGAAGAGCAAAGCGTTCTTATTACCAGAATAGATTCAAAGAAGCAAAAGGCAAAATGAAAAGCACATGGAGAGCCATCT
>WNGS01002553.1:0-15818 GCA_020271785.1 Procambarus virginalis
GACAAGTCCAGAATGAACCTCAGGTCCGCGCAGTCCCGTTTCGGAACCGGAAACAGACGGAAACCCATCTGAGGGACGACGTCGTTTCGACGACGCCCAAACGTACCCACTCCAAGACGACGCGACGGAGCGCAGGGGAAGAAACTTGCCCTGCCAGCCCCGACCCCCCCAAGGGGGAGGGGCCACCCAACGCCACCGCAGACCGCAAGACACGACCTGAAAGGCCCACGAATCGTGGGACCAGGCGCGGGCGAACAGCGCAAGCCGCCCCCCCCCTCGCCCCGTCAACGGGGCAAACCGCGAAAGGGCCGGCGACCCTTACGAGACCCAGAACCCCGCACAGAGCGAACACCGCGCCGACCAGACGAGGGCGGGTCCGCAGCAGGAGCCGAACCCGAACCTGACACCAGAGGCCTACCACGACGAGAGGAACCCCGAGCTCTGGCACGACCCTTCCGGGAAGACCCACCCCGGGACCCCCGGAAGACCAACAAGTCCGACATCGGACGACAAGCCGCCGACGCAGCCTGAATAAACTGCGCCACGGCCGACTCCGCAAAAAGAAGAGGACAAAAGGGGGAAGAACGCCTAAGAGCCAGAGCCCAAGCAGATTCCACGGAGGAACCCAGCACCGCCTGCCGACACGCGAGACGGGAAGCATAAAACAGGGAAACGCATCCCGCAAAATCGGCGTGAACAGCTTCAACAAGGCAGCGAACGAGCGCGCAGCCGAGGACAAGGCGCCGGACCCTGGGACGGACCCAAGCGTCCTCACATCCTCCACGAGCCAATCCGAGGACAGCTCCAGGATGGAAAAGAACCGCAAGGCCGAAGCCAAAAGGCCCCGGGCGCGCAAGTCCTCCGCAACAAGCGCCGCCGAAAGGACGGGAACCTGCACATGGAGCTGAATAACGCCCACATCGCGGGGGAGGGCAGGGCAAACAAGCACTCATTCAGGTACTCAAGCTCGCCCCCCAGGAAAACCTGAATCACCGTGGAAGCTTCCCGCCACTCCAACGTGCGGGAACGACAGAAGGAATGCCAGGAATCCAAAACAAGCAAGGGGCAGGCTGCTAGCCAGGAAGACTCCGGAACCTCGTAACGGAGCCAGAAAGGGAACGAAGTCCCAAACCTGAACTCAGAAGGATCCAGTTCCGAGGCATAATCCGGGTCCCGCAGGAGGTAAGCTGCAAAGGCCGCTCGCACCTCACCAGGTTGGATGCGATAAGCCGAAAACCTCCGGAAAGACGGAACCGACGAACCGGGGGAACACGGAACCGAACCCGGGGAGGGGCCGACACCAAATCCAACTCGTACGCAGAGGGGGGAAAAGAGAACCCCACTCCTTGTAACAATAAGCCCCGCTCAGAGGGAAGAAAAACCCAGGCGGGGTCCAGCGGAGCCCAAGGCCCCAAGTCAGCCCCTCCCCAGCCTCGAGGTCCAACACCACAGGACCCGAGGCCGAGTCCTCTCCCCAAGCCCCGACCCCACAAGACAAGGACAGAGCAGCCGGAACAGCTGAAGGAAGGGGGGCCCACTGGTCAGACCCCGAAGCTTCGGCCGGGAGACAAGACTCGAATGCCTCTGCCGCTCCCCCGGAAGGGGCACCCCCCGAAGCTGCCCGAGTCTCAAGATCAAGTAACCCCTGCTCCGACCCCGAAACCCTCAGACGTTTCGGGGCTGGAAGCAAGGGGGGGGGGACCAGAATGAGCAGTAGGGGAAGGACGAGGAGGCGCGGACTGAACCAGGATCGAAGCGACCCCCACCCCCAAGTCCGGGTCACGAAAAGCAAAGCGGGGCAGCCCCGGGGCATCCGGGTGAGCAACCAACCTAGCGCGTTGCAACAGACGAAACCTAGACTGCAACGCACGCGCCGCCTGTACCCGAAGAGAATCATCAGAGGATTGGGTAAATTGAGTCACAAGCAAGCAGCAACACTCACAGGACTCAGGGTCGAAAGTATCACCGACCCAACAGGCAGCATGGCAGAGGCAAAAACAATGAGGGTCACCCTGAGACAAAGGGACCGAGCAACCCGCAAACTCGCACACAGCGAGTGGGGACTCCGGGGTCACATCCATCGGACCCACGCGCCCCCTAGGGGATTCCCAGGGTCCTGAGCGTTTACTTTAAGAGGACTCGCGCTCAGGTAGTCCCAGGCAGGGAGCTGCTAACCGGCGCCCAAAACTACCAATCGAACTTCTATAGCTGTACCCCAGGGACGTGTACACTCACGGGGACCTAGCAGGGGGCGCCATCGAGTATAACCGTGAAAGGGTTAGAACTAAAGAATGAATATGAGAGAACCCCCCACCAGGCAAAAACAAAAAGAAAAACAAAACCCCGCAAGAGGACAGCGAGCCCCAGGGAACAGAGCCGGCCGCTATGTCGGGAATACAAGCTGTGCAGCACCCTGCGCCCCTACCAGTGCAAACTGCCTCTTACCTGCCAGTAACAAGGGAGAACAGAACACCCAAGAGCCCAACAGGCGGCCGAAAAACCGAAAAAGGTAAAACGGACCAGCAGAGGCAGATCCCAAGGAGCCTGTGGAAGGTGGCCCCAAGCCCCAAGGGTAGTACTTACAGGGCACCTAGGGAAGGAAACCCTAGGCGCATGCAGCCCGAGTACTAAAAATTACTCCTGGCTCTCGCACCCAGAAAACAAACACCACACGCAAGCACAGTGTTGTAGCGAACACCGGAGCCAGAGCACACGACCTTCGCCTATAGCATCAGCCTCAAGAACTGAGGTGTGGGTAGCCGGCGCGGAGGGTCTGGGGCTCCCCCTTCCCCCTCCCGGGGAGGGGGGGAGCTGCGCAGACAGCGGCGCGGCAGCGTGTGACGTCACACTAGTTTGCTCGTTTTTCTTTGGGTAGTTCTATCCACTAGTTCGGCTTTTGGTAGCAATTTTAACCAGAATAGGGGTTTGTTTTGGGGCGCTTACCTTTCTGGGTGCCTGTCCCGGTCGATGGCAGACATAGAATGCTTCCAACCACACGGGGGCTTCTATAGGCCATTGCTCCCCTTGCCTCTCTGAGGGGGCCCGGTTCTGGCCGTGGTTCCCGGTAGGCCTAAGAACTCCATACACATGACTGATGCCAAAGTCTGACATTAGCATATCAGCCTGGGATAGCTCCGGGGAGCCGACGGGGCTCCCCCCAGAAAACAAGAAATGTCAACAACAAAGATGACAAAAAAATAAAAATAAAAAACCTTTGGAAAGGAAAGGCAGAGCTTAAGTACACTTAGGTAGTATGTGAGACTACAAATTATGTTCTGGTTATTCAGCTGTTATCCCACAGTCATCCAGGAAAGAAGTGAGGTGTGCCTCAGTGGTTATGACATAAGTTTTTCCAGAGTCAGTCTTCCTAGCTATTGTTTTACCATCTCGCACAAAACAATGTTAAATAGCAGTGGATCTTTTGCAGATTCCACGTAGTTTAAATAAGAGATTTTGTCTGAATCTGGTTAGACATTCGTTCACATAAACATTGGATTTCTTAGCGACTGCAGCAGTGATGAGGTCTGACTTGCAGGAGCAGCTATCTAATTTCACACGAATTTTTCTGTTATTTGTACCAGATGATTTCGTACCCACTCTATAAGCTGACTTGATGTCACTTGCTTGGATTGAATAATTCATCTTAGTACACAACTCCTGGATCATGATGTCAGCACAGTCTTCTCTGTCAGTTTCATGGGGAAAATCATGTGATGAGATGATGACAGAATCAAGGAGCTTAACACTTTCCTGCTGTCGGCGAAGCGAAAAAAACCATACCCTATATGCGCTCGGCGTGTCGCGCGCCTAAGCGGTAATACCAAAAAGTGTATACTCTTTTGACTGTCCTGACACTAATTGTAGTTGTACCTATTTAAATTTGGTATCACTGTGTTCGCAATAGAATTGTCTATAAGAACATACCTATAAAATGCCCCCAAATCATAAGGCATATCAACACCAAATAAAAAACTATTGACATCACTTGCCGAGAGCGCCAAACAGCAACAAAATGTTTCCACTCTCTTAATGATTGCGAAGACCACATTTATCCTACATCGTTGATTATGGTATCATTGGAACCACAATAAAATTCTCTATACGGACATATGCATATAAATATAGAATCAATGTCGCAACCGACCCACAAGACGGTGGGAAGTGGCTGAAGTGTTACCCGGGCGGCATATCGGGGCCATATCGGCGAAATGTGTATATTCAATTCACTGTCCTGACATTATTTTTGGATGTAAGTATTTAATTTTTGTACCAATGTGTTCACAATAGAATGTTCTATAAGAACATAAGTATAAACCATCACATAAGGATGCGTTCGACCGGCAACATACATGAAAACTACGTCGATCGTACTCGTCGTGTCAATAATACAATTGTTATACCAAGATGATTCACTGCCATGCCGTTTTCTTTAATAAGCTCTTCGGTTATTAGAAAAAACGTAAATTTCATGGCGAACATTTCTAAACTATCCCCAACAAAATCGGATAGAAAATGTCATTTATACAAATATTTTACCATTTGACGCAAGGACTCGGTCCGCGAGCACCTGGATGAGAAACATATATGACGCTAATGCTCGGGGTCAGAGACGGAAAGTGTTAAATTGGTCTCATTCGTCTTGGGTTGCAGTGTGTTGCTGTTGTAGGGAGTTAAAATGGTTCTCAAACTTTTGTCACATCTCTTTTTGCGTCGTAGAGGTTTCTGCTGGTTTAAAGTTAGTAACCGAGATCGGAAGAGAGCTTAATTCCTGTCACTGTGGTCAATAAGACAAGACCTCTCAAAGGAGGACAGAGAAAAGCTGAAAATGAACCTCATTGAAGCGAAACTTCTAAATGGGGATAGAAATGAAGAAGAAAGAAATTATTTTTTTTACAAAGTGTCAGAGACTGGAAAGCTTGTGAAATGGTACATAAAGACAAAGCAACAAAATCATTAAAGGAAAGTGGTGTAAAGTACAAAGGGAAGGGGAGCATATTCCTGAAAATAGTATACACCAACATAGATGGAGTGAGATCGAAAATATTGGAGTTGAAGGATATAATCAAGCTCAAAGTCCCAGATATTGTCACATGAACAGAAACGAAACTTGAAGAAAATATTTTAAATGAAGTCGTATTTCCAAGGGGCTACTCAGTTTGGAAACGTGACAGGAAAACTAGGAAGGGAGGAGGAGTGACTGTGCTGGTGAAAGAACACCTGAAGGTAAGAGAGGTAATAATTGAAAACCCCTCTAGATATTGACATAATGGCATTGCAGATCTGGAATCAAGATGATAAGTTGATAATTTTAAATGCCTACAGCCCACCAGCAAGCAACACATGGACAAGGGAAGAACTGGATGACAAATGAGAGGGCCTCATAATGGTCATGAGAGAGATTATGGTAAAAGCTGACAAAGATAAATCCCAATTGTTGGTACTGGGGACTTCAACTTTAAGGCAATAGACTGGGAGGTCTACGAGGCAAGAACAGAGGACATTTGGACAGGCAGGTTTGTAAACCTCGTCTTGGAGACATTCATGTATCAACACGTCAAGCAGGCCACAAGAATGAGGGAAGGGGATGTTCTGTCAATACTGGATCTAATATTCACCAGGAAAGAAGAAGAGGTATTTGACATCCAGTATCTTCCTCCCTTGGGAAAGAGTGATCATGTCCTCTTGGACATTAAATATGCTTTGCGATATATTCTAGTAGAGAATTGGGACACTGAAACAGTTGTTAAATGCGATTTCAAGAGAGAGGATGCTATGGGGAACTTAGACATTTTTTCATGGGTATAATTGGACAAACTTGTTGCTAAGTAAGGAAGTAAATGAGATGTATACCATATTTTGCAAAATATACGATGAAGGCACACAAACATTCATACCAAAACAAAGATGCAGACCTAGGAAACAGGATTGGTTCAACAGAAATTGCGAGAGGGCCAGAGATCAAAAGACACAGGCATGGAATCATTATTAGAAGAGGCCAAACCTCCAAACATACCAGCGATACAATGATACGAGAAACAACTACACGTCAGTAAGGAGAGAGGCAGAGACGAACTTTGAAAACGGTATAGCAGACAAATGTAAATCAGATCCAGGCCTTTTCTATAAATTCATTAAAAGCAAGCTGCAGGTAAAGGATAATATTCAGAGGTTGAAAATGAGGGATAGATACACGGAAAATGAAAAGGAAATGTGTGAAACATTAAACGAAAAGTTCCAAAGTGTGTTTATACAAAATGAGATCTTCAGAGAACCCGACACAATAAGAATTCCAGAGAACAACATAGAGCATATAGAGGTGTCTAGAGATGAAGTGGAAATATGCTAAAGGAGCTAAGTAAGAACAAAGCAGTTGGTCCAGATGGAGTTTCACCATGGGTTCTGAGATTTTACTATGATACTCTGAGAGAATGTGTATCTGAGCTCAGCATTCCACTTCACCTGATCTTTCAGGCATCCCTGTGTACAGGAATCCTGTAAGCAATTCGGCAATGTTTGCATGAAACACAATGCGTACTAGTGGCTTTAGATATTGTATGTACTACTTCTATCTTTAAATCAAACAGAATGTTTGTACTGTAACTCTGCAACTATGTATGTACTTTTCCTAAATAAATTATTATATTATTATATTATATAATCGTAGCAGACGTTTGGAAAAAGGCTAACATAGTTCCAATCTACATAAGTGGCAGCAGGGAAGATCCCCTCAATTATAGACCTGTATCATTGACAAGTATAATAGTCAAAATATTGGAAAAAATAATAAAAACTAAATGGGTAGAACACCTGGAGAGAAATGATATAATATCAGATAGACAGTATGGTTTTCAATCTGGAAGATCCTGTGTATCAAATTTACTCAGTTTCTATGATCGAGCCACAGAGATTTTACAGGAAAGAGATGGTTGGGTTGACTTCATATATCTGTACCTAAAAAAGGCTTTCAACAGAGTTCCACATAAGAGGTTGTTCTGGAAATTGGAAATTATTGGAGGGGTGACAGGTAAGCTTCTAACATGGATGAAAGATTTTCTGACTGATAGAAAAATGAGGGCAGTTATCAGAGGCAATGTATTGGACTGGAGAAATGTCACAAGTGGAGTACCACAGGGTTCAGTTCTTGCACCAGTGATGTTCATTGTCTACATAAATGATCTACCAGTTGGTATACTGAATTATATGAACATGTTTGCTGATGATGCTAAGATAATAGGAAGGATAAGAAACTTAGCTGATTGTCATGCCCTTCAAGAAGACCTGGACAAAATAAGTATATGGAGCACCACTTGGCAAATGGAATTTAATGTGAATAAATGCTATGTTATGGAAAGTGGAATAGAACTTAGACCTCACACAACCTATAAATTATGTGAAAAATCTTTGAAGAATTCTGATAAGGAAAGAGATCTAGGGGTGGTTCTAGATAGAAAACTATCATCTGAGGATCACACAAAGAATGTTGTGTGAGGAGCCTATGCCACACTTTCTAACTTCAGAATTGCTTTTAAATACATAGACGGCAAAATATTAAAGGAATTGTTCACAACATTTGTTAGGCCAAAGCTAGAATATGCAGCAGTTGTATGGTGCCCATATCTTAAGAAGTATCATGTTACTAAGTGGCTCCCCAGAACAGAAGGGTAAGAGCTACGAGGAGAGGTTAGAGGCATTAAATATGCTGAAACTAGAAGACAAAAGAAAAAGAGGTGATATGATCACTACGTACAAAATAGTAACAGGAATTGATAAAATCGATAGGGAAGATTTCCTGAGACCTGGAACTTTAAGAACAAGAGGTCATAGATTTAAACTAACTAAACAAAGATGCCGAAGAAATATAAGAAAATTCACTTTCGCAAACAGAGTGTTAGACGGTTGGAACAAGTTAAGTGAGAAGGTGGTGGAGGCCAAAACCGTCATTAGCTTCAAAGCGTTATATGACAATGAGTGCTGGGTAGACGGGACACCACGAGCGTAGCTCTCATCCTGTAACTACACTTAGGTAATTACACATGCACACCCTGATGCAAGATGAGATTGTGGTAATGGTGCAATCACAAAGTCACCTGAGTAATCACATGGCACAATGAGTCACTCAGTCATGTAGGTACAGACTAAGTCCTTCTCATATATTTCACAAAACACACAAGTCAAAATAATACAGTCTATCTTTTTACAAAATAAGTGTGATAATGTATATAGAGTCCGCTAGAAACATTGCGACTTTGTTTCCACACTGATATCCCAGATAATGAGTGCTTTAACAGTCTATTACTCCTGCTATCACTTAGTTCACTTAGGTTAGTATATTAGTGACTGTCACTTCTAAAAGTTCCTATATATATACAGACGCTGTAGCAGGTTAAACAACTTAGGGACCCTTTGGGACACAAGCCAGATATACACGATTAATGCTAGAGAACTTTGCTGGAGTCCAGAGATGTTTAATTGCATCTTGATGTGGCTGCATCAAGATCTTCCGTCTAAACTAGGTAGACTCTCAACAAAGAGAGAGACAGTCGTCCAACGTGGATGGGTTGCCCAAAACCCTTTGTGTTGGCAGATCACTGATGCTAGAACCAATGGGGCATCAGCTGTCAAAATTGACCAATGATAATGCAACTGTCATGCCAGTTATGGAAGAGGCAGAAGCTTCTGGAAGCTAGAAGAGAGCATACATGACTTGTGACCTTGCATCTAGTGAGTCTTGATCTGACCATCTTGTCCTGGCGATACAATACACATCTCACACCTTCCTTAGCTACCACCAGCTAGCTCTTTACTCCTCCTCACATATCCCAGTAGTGAATATCACATACTCAGATAGCTTTTCTTCTGCTCCTTATTGCATCCTTAATAACAGGCATATGACAGCCATTGCAATACCATTGGATTGTCCATGTTATTCCCTATACATAGTAAACATGACTTGCCAGATGCATAACAAACCAATAAGAACTGTGCACATGCAAGTGCACAGTATGACAAAGTCCACACTGTTGCTCCTGATGTGCACAACCCTTGCACTTAACCACTGCACTGCTCAGCATTAAAATGGGGGTGTGCATTCAGCACACCCCCATGGTGTGCCAAAAATAAATTCTTAAAAAAAAAAATATTTTTCTCTTCTTATTTTGTTAAAATCCTGTCTCTGATCATGGGAAACTAAAAAAAAATTTTGTACTCACCTAATTGTGCTTGCGGGGGTTGAGCTTTGGCTTTTTGGTCCTGCCTCTCAACTGTGTAGGTGTATGTGATCTACTTTAGCCGTGATATGAACCCTGTGTAGCCGCGGAAGTTTTGAATGCTACGCTGTACCTACGAGCATCCTGAGGTGCCCTGCACATTCCTGATCTAGCGGCTCAAGGCGCTCTGTGCAGTGCAGTGGTTAAAGCAATGTGAACTTCTTTAATCTCATACCAGCTATATTACACGACTGTATTGAGTTCCATAAGTGTTTTGTGTATCCAACACCATCTTCACTACTTCTATCATGACCATCACCAATATCCTTTTGTGGAACACTGCTTCTTCCCTGGTGTTGGATTGCATAATTTCAGCTACAGTTTTAGCTGAACAGTTTAACTGTTATGTGTGTGATTCAGTATACAGTATTTATCTATATATATTAATGTATTTAATGTTTATTTTTGTTTGTGTAATACTTAATTTATATATCTACATGTCTTCAGGTCTACCAATACAGCGAGATCAGTTCATGATGCTTCTCTACGGACTTGACGGTATTTTCATTCGAGCCAATTATTGGACTAATTCAATTGAAGCCAGGTATGTCTTTTAAAGAGGGAAATTCTGCCTCTAATAGTTTTAATATGCTGAAAGAGCTAAAAAAATAAACAGCGGTGAATGTAAGGAAACACCATTTTCTGGGTGAGCCCCGGAGGTTCCCTGGAGCTTATTGGGCTAATGTATGCAATATTAGACCAGGACATTAGCTATGGAGTTCAGACCTACCAGGGACCAGTGCCAGAACCTCTCCCCTTCAGAGAGGTTTCAGGAAGCAATGGCCCTGGAAAACCCACTTGTGGTTGAGGGTTTTCCTTATTCACCATCGACCGGGGTTAGGCTCCCAGAAAGGTAAGCATAACAAAGCAAACCCCACATGGTAAGTAACTAAAACAAAAAACCAAACAGAGAGGTAGAAACTCCTTACAATCCCAAGAAAACAAGCAAACAAGGGGGTTTTCCAGGGCCATTGTTCCCTGAAACCTCTCTGAAGGGGCCAGGTTCTGGCACTGGTCCCTGGTAGATCTGAACTCCATAGCTAATTTCCCGATCTAATATAACATACATTAGCTCAATAAGCTCCAGGGAGCCGTAGGGGCTTCCCCTCAGAAATAAATGATTTATATTAATAAGTCACAATGAATCCTGAAAATGTTATATTGTACTATTGACCTTCATTTTAAATTCTATGATGTGTTTCTGAAAAACCTAGTTCAGAGCATGTTTGGGTAGTGAAGTTACTAGTGTGCATGTCTAAAATTACTTTTCCTGGGATCACCTCTATTTGCAATATTGTTAACCCTTTAACTGCGCTGCCTATAAATATGACACCCCCCTAGTGCGCAAGAAATAAATTCTCGGGAAAAAATTCTTGTTTGTTCTGAAAGTGTCAAAAACCCCTCCCTGTATATGGGTATAGCAACGGAATTTCGAAATTGTACTTACTTTGGCTGCTATGGGGTCCGTAAGGTGGCGCGTGACGTCATCATTCCCCGTGCGCCCATGCCACAAGCTCCCGGGGCCGGTGGCGCACCCAGGGCTGGGCGTGTTGCCGTGAATGTATTTTTGTTCATTTTTTGCGCACAGTTCCAAATACATTTTATTTGTTTTTACGTGCTAATCCTATGTATAATGAACACGTACACTACATTATGGCAGTAAAACATCCATACTGTCCAAGGACACTGTGTTAATTGCATGACACTTGTGTACACATAAGTTGCACATATTTACCATGTATCATGCTAGTTTATGTATATATACAATCTATTTACAGACTATACACTGTCACACACTATATACATTCACCATCAACACATTCAGAATATCGCGAGTGTGAGCAGCCACACCCAGCCAGCCCTCCCTCACTCCTCCAACATTGCTCCTCCCATCATACAGTTATTCACACCAATGTTTCATGTTCATGTATGTATATTTACAACATATGTACACACTATATACATTTACCATCAACATATTCAAAACATCGCGAGTATGAGCAGCCACACCCAGACAGGCCCTCCCTCACTCCAACATCTTACTCGCCAACATAGCTCCTCCAACCATACATGTTATTGTTTTTATTACACTATTTACACATGTTTTATTTACCAGAACTATGCAAGTAAGCCGATATTGTGTCCAAATAGTAAAGTGGCCACCATACACTGCATGAGAAATCACACAGCAGACGACGCTACGATTACGACGTCACCTCCCTCACCAAAATAGCTCCACTCAACATACTCCTGTTGCTGTTATTACACTATATACACACACACACTGTATATACCAATGTACGTGTGTGTTCCCGATAGTGAACCACGAAGCTAGTATGGTGAGCAAAACAAGAGTGAATGCCACACTGTGGCTGTGTTAAGGCTACCTCAATTCTCTCCCTCCCTCGCCAAAATTCCTCCTTCCACAATACTACGCACAACGCTAATTATAACCACAATCCTGGTCACTAATTTCAGTAAATGAATAATTGACCACAAGTTTATTTTGAAAAGGAACCTAAGAAGTCGTTTGAAGATTCCTAGATGGGCGAAATAATGCTGTGGTGCTGTGGCTAGCGCTGTGAACATCATGAACAGCATTGAATCACTGATATTTGAACATTGTACCCAGTCATTATCACACTCAGGCTCTTCTATAATACTATCATGGCTAAATAATACAGGTTTATATATATATATTTTGACATTATTAGGCGATGCTGTGGTCACACGCTGAACAGCATAGCTGTGCGCTCATGCTGCGAGCGCCAGCCTTGATTGCTCACCCACTACTGAGGCTCCCACACCCGGGAATGTGGACCATGATTTTTTTTTAAATGGTGTCTGTTTACAAGAGCCCTGAGGAAGCTGATGTGAACCCCATGTAGCTGCGGGAATTTTGAATGGAACGTGAAAAATAAAAACACCCGGAGGCGCGTTGCGCACCCGAAGCCTGGGCCTGCAGGTGCGTTGGGCAGTTCAAGGGTTAATGCAATATGGCTAATGCAATATATATAGCAATATTTGCAATATTTCTAATGCAACATTCAATATGACCATTGTGGGCAGCGAATCTGACTGCCCACAATGGTCATCAACAGGATAAAATAGTTTAGAGCAACAAACACAAAACACAAGTGAATTCTGTTGGATTATTGGTCATGTTTAACTAACTTGTTAGGCAGAGAATTAGGATACAGTATTTGGTGCCATCAATAGTTATATGATGTAGTGCTAGCATTAATATGGTTTCCATTATTATGTGCAACAAATTTTATATGAGAGAAGAGATCACAGATACAACCCATGTGTAAATTAACCACTGCTGCTGCTGGCTGTAACCCTTAGGCCACTAAGGGTCATAATGGCTTCAACACCCACAGGCACAACAAAAATAAAATTCCAAAAAATTCTTTTGTCTTATAAAAGTGTTCATTTATGTTCCCTGATCATGGAAAAAAATCGTAGGTGGCATATTTTAGCCGCAACAGAGTAGGGAAGTCTGGCAAAAAACCAGCATTGAATGTAATGAAACGCCATTTTCTGGGTGAGCCCCGAAGGCTCCCTGGCAACACTCCCTCCCGCCGATCTGCATTTTTCTGGGGGAGCCCCTACGGCTCCCCGGAGCTATCCATGGCTGATATGGATACCCTAACTATTTTGCATCAGTCGATGTGGGTGGAGTTCTAGGCCTACCGGGGACCACGAGCCAGAACCTGGCCCCCTCAGAGAGGCACGGGGAGCAATGGCCCATAGAAATGCACATGTGATTTGGAGCATTCTATATCTGCCATCGACCGGGACAGGCACCCAGAAAGGTAAGCGCCACAAAACAAACCCCTATTCTGGTTAACCACAAAAATTGACAAACGAGTGGACAGAACTCCCCAGGAAAACGAACTAACAAGCATGACGTCACACGAGCCGCGCCGCATGTCTGCGCAGCTCCCCCCTCCCCGGGAGGGGGAAGGGGGAGCCCCAGACCCCCGCGCCGGCTATCCACACCCCAGTTCCTCGGCTGATGGGATCTTGCACGGTCGTGTGGCTCCAGCTCCGGTCTTGTTTCAGTGCTGTGACTTGTTTTCAGTGCTGCTCTTACGGTGATCGTGTGAGCTGGGAGTAGTATTCTCAGGTACTCGGGCTGCATGTGCTTAGGGTCACCTTCCCTGAGTGCCCTGTAAGTACCGCCCTTGGGGCTTGGGGTTATCTTCCACAAGTCACCTCGGGTCTACCTCTGTTGGCTTTTCGCTGCTTGGCGTTTGGCCGCCCCGAGTGTTTGGGAGTTTTACTCCCTTGTTACCTTGGGGTAAGTGGTAGTTATAGCACTGGTGGGGCGCAGGGCACTGCGTAGCTAGTTTTCACCTATGACAGCGGCCGGCTCTGTTCCCTCTGGGTACGTTGTCCACTTGTGTGGTTTTTCTTTTTGTTTGTGCCTGGTAGGGGGGTCTGCCTTGTCCCCATCCCCCTTATGTTAGGTTCGTTGTGTGGTGGCACCCCCTGCTTCGCCCTCGCGAGTGGACACGTCCCGTGGGTTCAGCTTTAGCAGTTTGCTTGGTAGTTTGGGGCGCCGGTTAGCAGTGCCCTGCCTGGGATAACCCTTAGCAGACCCAGTCTAGGGGCCCTGGAAAACCCCCGGGGGCTCTCGGGTCCGATTGTGGAGACCCTTGCGTCCCCTCTCGCTTTGTGCGAGTTGAGGGTTGCTCTGTCCCTTTGTCTCAGGGTGACTCTCCTTGTTTTTGCCTCCGTCATGCTGCCTTTGGGTCGGTGACACATTCGACCCTGAGTCCTGCGAGCTTTGTTGCTTGTTCGTGACTCCCGTTACCCAGTCTGCTGATGAATTCCCGTGGGTGCAGGCAGCTCGCGCGTTGCAGGGTAGGTTGGTTGCAACGCGCTCAGGTTTGTCGCTTCCCCGGACGCCCCGATGCTGCCCCGCTTGTGTAGGGACACATTTGGGGGTTTTGGTCGTTTTCGGCCTTGGTTCTTCCACCCCCTTGATTTCCCCCTCCTGCTTCCGGCCCCTACGCATCTGTAGGCTTTGGGGTCGGGGCGGGGTTCGAGGTTCTGAGACTTGGGCAGTTTCGGGGGTTGCCCGTCCGGGGTAGCTGCGGAGGCATTCGAGTCTGTTCCTCCTGCCGATGCTCCGGGGTCTGACCAGTGGGCCCCTTCTCTTCCAGCTCTCTCGGCTGCCCCGGCTTTTTCTTGTGGGGCCGGGGCTTTGGAGGTCGACTCGGCCCCGGGGTCTAGTGTAGAGGCTCCTGGGGTTGGGGAGGAGCGACCTTGGGGGGCTTTGTGCTCCATTGCGCCCCACCTGGATTCCGTCCTTCTGAGCGGGGCTTACTGTTGCGAGGAGTGGGGTTTTTCTTGCCCCCTCTGCGTACGACTTGGGCTTTGGTTCTGCTCCTCCCCGGGTTCGGTTCCGTGTCCCTGTGGTTCCTTCGGTTCCGTCTTCCGGAGTTTTTCGGCTAACCGCATCTCTTCGTCTGCGGTGCCGTTGGCCTTTGCGGCTTCCCTCCTGCGTGTCCCGGAACTTGTAGCAGTTTTAGGCTACTTGTAGCAGTTTTGGGCTACTTGTAGCAGTATTGGGCTACTTGTAGCAGTATTGGGCTACTTGTAGCAGTATTGGGCTACTTGTAGCAGTATTGGGCTACTTGTAGCAGTATTGGGCTACTTGTAGCAGTATTGGGCTACTTGTAGCAGTATTGGGCTACTTGTAGCAGTATTGGGCTACTTGTAGCGGTATGGGCTACTTCTCGCCCTGTTGGGCTACTTTTCTTTCGCGTCCTGCGCATGCGCCGTGTTTGTTTTGGTTCGGGCGGTGTGCACATGTTTGTGCTTTCCATTTTCTCGGGGGGCTTCGCCTCTCGCTCTTCATCCCATCCGTGCCCCGTTGCTTGGGGGTTGTCTGGGGTGCTGCTGTACTCTCCTAGTTGTGTTTGCGGGGGTTGAGCTCTGGCTCTCTGGTCCCTGCCTCTCAACAGTCAATCAACAGGTGTACCGTTCCTGAGCCTATTGGGCTCTATCATCTCTACACTTGACTGTGTGTATGGAGTCAGCCTCCACCTCATCCCTTCTCATGCATTCCGTTTGTCAACCACTCTGACACTAAAACAGTTCTGCAGGTGAGTTGGTGCGGTTTGGCGTTTCCTTCGTCCTGACGCTGTTTTTGGGCGTAGGCAGGGTGTACGTACGTACTTGTGACAGTGGTCCGTATCGCCCGAGGTGCCTGCTGCTGGGCTATTAGCCCATATTGGGCTGCTCTTGTTCTCTCCACCTGATTCCTTCCTCGGTTCACGGGTGTCTGCGGGTGGCCTCTTGGCCCTTTCGAGGCGACCCCTGCCTGTACTCCTGCCCCTCTCCTATGCTTGTCTCACCTGGCTTGAGTTCGGGGCCCCGCCTCCACCTTGTTCACGGTGCAACGTGGGGTGCCTGTGTGGTGGTACGTTTCCTGTGTCGAGGGTGTTGTGTGCTTGCGGGGTTGGGTTTCTGGCTCTTTAGTTCCGCTCTCCCCTGTCGTTTGCCTGTTGAGCGGTTTCTGTGCTTCATGGGCTCTCT
>WNGS01002553.1:15843-42534 GCA_020271785.1 Procambarus virginalis
TTTTGAGTTCCTGGCCTGGTGAAGAGCGGGGTGCTGGGCAGTGAGCGCCTGGTGTCACTCTTATCCATACTAGTAACATAACCCAGTTTACCTTAATCTAACCCATAACTTGAGGGTTAGCACCCCTCCTAACCTCTGCCGCAATTCCTATCCTTTTTTCAACTCTCTCCCCCTTTCTTATTAATTAATGTAGGAATATATTACACATTTTTCTAATTTGACCCTTATCTAACCCTAATTTATATCCTTTTTTCTATATTACTCCATAATTAACCACTAATTTATTATTATTATATTATCTTAATATATCCTGAATATTTATATACCTACTTTTAAAATATAGTATAATTTTGCCGAGGTTAGGGGGGTATAAACCCCCTAGATATGGGTTAAGTTTAAGGTAATTGGGTTATGTTGATGGTATGGATATAGTGAATCTTATCACTTGCCTTAAAATATGATGTAAAATGGAGTCCTTTCCAGGAATATGAGGTTCGGTTTATGGTTGTTTAAGTTGAAGTGATGTAGAGAAATAACCAATAATAACACATCTCCATCAACACCCCAAGGTAATAGAGGTTAGGGTGGGATGGGTTAGTTTGTATTGATGTAAAGCCATTGTCCAAAAACAAACAAGGCTAAGAATAAGTTGTAATAAATACTGAACCAAGATGCTGATATCAGAGGTTAGGTCCAGGGCGTTGGGTTGATGCAAAAACAAAAAAATTCCCCCAAAATACAATACATTCGACGTTAGGTCAAGGCAGGTTGGATGCAGGTTGGCTGAGTTGGCTGTAAAAAACAAACACTTTCCCCAGCCAATGCAGCTACATTATTGAATACAGATCCTGGCCAGTTAGGCACAGGGCAGTTAGGTTTATACTCAAATCAACCTTTCTAGCAACATTGCTACAATATTCAACAAAGATCCCAAGCAGGATAGGTGCAGGTCATTTAGGTTTATATAAAAAAAACACTCACAAAAAACTAAGAATATAGCTACAATGTTCAACAACAATCCAAGGATAGGTTTATACCCAAAATCAACCCTTTTTTTAACAATGAAGTTGCAATATTCAGCATAGATCTATGCAGGTTAGGCACAAGTCAGTTAGGTTTATATCCAAAATTACCACACTTCTAAGAATTATATTGCAAAATATATATTTTTTAATGCTGTAAGAGTCATGTCCGCTATTCGCGAGCGTTCTCTACGTTGCAGGCATCAATTGAACATATGTGGGAGAGAAAAGTATTCTCGACGAGCGAGAAATTCGTAAAAGAAGAACGTTTTGGCCTGTGGGATAGGCCCTTTAAGGGAACCAATATGGCGCTGGCGAGTCTGTTCTCCCGCCAAAACTGTGTGACGTCAGTGTTGACAGATTGGTCACCGTCAGCGACGAGGCAATGGGAGCCAATGAAAACCGACTTTGGAAAAAAGTGACGTCACATAGGCAGGGGGAGTCCAGCCGTGGTGGCGCCTTAGCGCTATCAGTCTTTCACGACACGTCCGAGAGGAAGGACGTGCGACCGGTCATCCTGTCAGAGTGACGGATTTACCGAACTTCAGTGGATGTAAGCGTCTCCAGTTGTTAGCGCGCACTCTGTGAGGACTTCCTGCAACCCCGATGTGGCTCAGATAAGGAACTGACAGAATATTGAGCAACAAGTGCTCAGGGGACAGGTGCGTTGCAAGAAGTGGGCCGGGCATCGACGCGTGTGACGTCCTTGGCAGTTCACCAGTATAAGAGACAGCTTAGTGGCCGGGCCAATCCACCGTGAGTGAACGGGGTGGTGACCGCCTTGTCAACCAGGTTGAACGTTTGATCGACGATCCTGTCAAGTTTGACAGTAACCCCACCTTCGTGGGAACCCTACGAGTCAACAGTTGAATGCAACCACGTCGAGAAGTCTTCCCAAATACCTAGCGATATATCTAGACGACGAGGGAATTGACAGTGAAGAGAGCTTCAAGTGCTCTGAAGTCGGGTGCTGTGCGTGTGGCGCTTAAGCAGTATCGTCTGGGACAGCTGATAACTTCACAGTGACTTCGTAGTGGTGAGAGGCATTTCCTCTGGGAGTACAGTGACAAGGACTAATTGGGAAACGTACGACGACCGCCGAGACGTAGGCTGGCTGCCGTAGTTGGGAGGAAAGTTGACGGCCAGGAAACCGACTTCAACCCGGCGACGTACTGTAGGGGAAGAAGCACGGACTGCAGTGTACAGAAAGCGGCGAGACGCGAAAATCATAAGGCGTTGGCCTGTGTTTCTGGAGGGTGTACGAGGCGAGCCTGGACCAGGAGCTACAACCCAACTGTCATCCTAGGATAGGTGAAGTAGGTGTTTACAATTACCCTTTAGTTAGCTATATATTTTCTTGTCAGGATATTTTATATGTCGTGAGCAAGTCCTCACCTGAGTCTACGTCACAGAGAGCACAGTGTGTGGTGAGGCTACCCAGAGCGCTCACAGTATCAGTTTACATATATATCTATGTGTGGGTGTGTGCAAGCACCAGGATTAATCAAAGAATTTACTGTGACTTATTATTAATTTCCTGTGATTATTATTATTATATATATTGGTAGTAAACCAGATATTGGTGTTAGGCTATGACCCTAGAATTTATTGATATAAATGCTTGTGTATTGATCTCCAAGATTTATTGATATAAATGCCTGTGTATTGATCTCCATGATTATTGATATAATGCCTGTGTATTGATCTTCATGATTTATATATATATATATGCCTGTAATTTGATTACTGATTTATCTATGTACATGCCTTGTGTACTGAATAATATCATATACGTGAAGTGATTGCCAGTGATATCTCTTTGAGAGAAAGTATAGATATAGAGAAAAGTTCAGTGATCAAGCGAGTGCATTCACAGTAAATATTATTAAGAATAGAGTAATCTTTTGGTACGGTGAAAAGTCACTGTGAGTGCAGTGTGAATAAGATATTGACCGTGAGGCCAGTGAAATCATAAGTATGCCATGTGAATGTTAATTACAGTGTTTTGCGAGAAGTTAAATAAACGGGGATCGTGATAGAATTAGAAAACAAGTACTAGTCCTGTTCTCACGATCGCGAGGGTCCCGTCAGCTGAGTCTGACAGGTGACAGGTGACGCGTGGCGCTGCGGTGTTGCCATATCGGTGCGCCTCCAGATTATTCTGCTACGGATGAGCAGTTTGTCATACAATTGTTCCTGATACAATTGATGCATACTATATTTCTCGTTGTCTTTTAAAGTAAAATACCAAACTCTTGGTGTTTGATATCATCCCCTCCATTTATCTTGCTGACCAGTGTAATCGAAGTAAACAGACTGGACCTGCCTGATACCAGTATTGTTTGAAATTGCTCTTACCACACAATTACCACAATTACACCTCACCACTGCAGTGTTACTGGACACCTAAAAACACCAGTTGGGCGACCTTAAAGGCTGTGTAAGCAGTTCTGTGTCGGGTGCGAGCCACAGCATTGAAGGGAACGATCTGTGCCCCCACTCATCTTGCAATTTACAGGCCGGTTGTGAGGATCGACTCGGGGTACTCTCCGAGGCGGTCAGTGGAGCCTAGAGGACTGAGGAAGGACCCGTAGAACGACGGTGAGGTAGGGTTATTGTCGGAGCAACCACCTGGAGAGGAGAACCAGTCTACCGTAGCTTTAACCCTTTACTAACGAGAAACCGTGATACCCCGACACTATCTACATGTTGTATTCACCAGCAACTATGCAATTAAGACGGTATTAGTGTCCAAACTTTACAGTGGCCACCATACATCTGCAGAGAATCACACAGCAGCCAGCAGACAGAAGCTACAATTACGTGTACCTCCTTCACAAATAGCTCCTCCCACATACTCCTGTGCTGTTTACACTCATATACACAAATTGTAGTATACCCATGTAGCAAAATGGTTCACCATAACGAACCACTAAGGTGAGCAAAACAAGAGTGGATGCCACACACACAGTGAGGCATACCTCGATTCTCTCCCTCGCTCCCTCACCGCAATTACTCCTCCCACAATACTACGCACAGTGCTAATTATACCACAATCCTGCTGTTATCACAATACTGATCACTAAATCTTGTAAATGGATAATTGAGCCCAAGTTTATTTTGTAAAGGAACCCTAGGAAGTCGTTTGAAGAATCCTAGATGGACGAAATATGCTGTGGTGCTGTGGCTAGCGCTTTGAACATTGTGAACAGCATTGAGTCACTGTTATTTGATATTGTACACGTCTGTTATCACATCAGGCTCTTCTGTAATACAATCATGGCTAAATAAAAGTTATATAATATTTTGACATTATTAGGATGCTGTGTCACAAGCTGAACAGCAGTTCTGTGAGCTCATACTGTGTGTGCCAACTTGGTTGCTCATTCAGTACTAAGGCTCTCACACCCAGGAATGTGGCCCACGATTTTTTTTAAGATGGCGTCTCTTTACAAGAGCCCAGAGGAAAGCTGATGTGAACCCCAGTGTAGCCGCAGAAGTTTTGAATGGAACGCTAAAATAAAATACACCTGGAGGCGCCGTTGCGCACCCCAGACGTTGGCCTGCAGACGCGTTGCGCACCCCAGACGTTGGCCTGCAGACGGCTTTGCGGCACCCCCAGACGTGGGCCTGCAGGTGCATTGCGCGGCTTAAGGGGTAATAAGCCTAAGTTCAGGCTTGCTGTTCTCAACAATGGGAATTATTATTGTTTTGCCAACTTGGTTCATAACCTAAGCAATATCAGACTAAAGATCTTTCTCAAATCATATATGGGAAGGACTGTAGTTTTCCATGTTTCCCCGTATTGTGCTTGTTTTCCATCCCATTCTTGTTCTTATTAAATTTAAGATTAACAAATTGTATCGAAATATTTCTTATACATTTTTCTGTCGAACCCCTACGGCTCCCTGGAGCTTATCGGGCTAATGTATGTTATATTAGACCGGGACATTAGCTAAGGAGTTCAGACCTACCAGGACCAGCGCCAGAACCTGGCCCTTCAGAGAGGTTTCAGGGAGCAATGGCCCTGGAAAACCCCTTGTGGTTGGGGTTTTCCTTATCTGCCATCGACCGGGTTGGCACCCAGAAAGGTAGGCATAACAAAACAAACCCCACATGGTAAAAAAAAAACTAAAACAAAAACCGAACAGAGAGGTAGAAACTCCCTACAATCACAAGGAAACAAGCAACACAAACTCAACACCCTTACTGCCCCGATCGTCCGCGCAGCCCTCCCGCCCCGGAGGGGGAGGGGGAGCCCCGGACCTACCGCGCCGGCTGCCAAGCTTCAGTTCGTAAGCTAATGTCAACCGGATAGACGCTTCTCTGGCCTCAGTTTCCTAGGCGTGTTTGCCTTGTGTGGCGTTCACTGCCATGTGTTGTGTTGTGCGGTGGCCAGGAGTACCTCATCAGTGCCGGGCTGCATGTGCTTAGTGGTTGACTTCCCTAAGCGCCCTGTGAGTACTGCCCTTGCGTAACAGGGTTATCTTCCCTGGGGCGTTCGGGAACCATTCCCGTAGAGGTTCTTGCTGCTCGGCATTTGCCTCGCCCTTGGGGCCAGCTGGGCTTGGGGCCCTTGTTTGGCCCTGGGTAGGGATTGGTATTGTGCTGGTTAGGGCGTCAAGGTGTTGCACAGCCTGCCACCTAAGCGGCGGCCGTTCCTGTTGCCTCTGGAGACGGTGTACTTTTGCGGGGTTTTTCTTTTGTTTTTATTTTCTTGCCTGGTGGGGGTCTGCCTAGTGGCTATAGTTCCACTGGTAGTGTTTGGCGGCCCTCTGCTAGGCCCCGTGATTGTACACGTCGCAGGGGTTTTCAGTGTTATCCTCTACCCTCTTGTTATGTTTGGGTTTCTTAACCGGTTAGCAACACCTTGCCCGGGCTTCCCGTAGTTGTTACCCTACGGGCCCTGGAAACCCCTGTCTGGGCTCGGGGACCATTGAATGTGTCTTCCGGTACCAACCCGTCTTGTACGGGATCGTTGGTTGCTGTGCCCTTGTCTCGGGTGACAGTCGCCACTTTTACCTCCGTCATGCTGCCTGTTGGGTCACTGACACCTTGACCCGGAGTCTTGCGAGAGAGTTTCTCTGCTTGTTCTCCAGTACTCTCCTGATGTTATTACTGTTCAGAGTACAGGCGGCATCCGTGTTGCAAGCTAGGTTAGGTTGCTGCAACATGCTAGGTTGGTTTCCCACTCGGATGCCCCGAGGCCGCCCCGTTTTGGTTAGGTGCTGTTCGCCCCCTTTCCCTCCCTGTTCCCGGCTCCGGACCGTCTGCGGGTTTCGGGGTCGGGGCGGGTTTAGTTGGGGCAGAGACTCGGGCGGTTTTCGGGGCTGCCCCATTCGGTTGGGGACGGAGGTTTTCGAGCCTGTTCCTCCTGCCAAGGCTTCTGGGTCTTACCAGCGGCCCTTTCTTGCTGCCTTTCCCATGGACTCTTGCTTTTCTTTAAGGGCGGAGGGCTTGGAGGACGGCTCTGCCCCGGGGCCTCTGTTGCTGGTTCCCGGGGCTGTGGGGGATGCCTGCTAGCAGTTCTGGGCGGTTTGCCCCTGCCGGGTTTTCTGCTTTTGGGCGGAGTTTTTCGCCCATCCAGTCTGCTTGCTTCCCACTTTTGCTGGCGTGTTTTGTGTATCTTAGCGTCAGGCACAGCCCCTGCTGGCGGCCATTTTCGTCTGCCGGTTTCCCGGCGTGGCCACCAGGGCGGCGTTGCGGTTTGTTTACATGCCCTGGGTGTGCGAGCGAGCGTCTGGGTGAGTTTTTCACCCTTTTTTCATGGGTTTTATTCTCCTGTTGTCGTTTCTTTGCTTTTCTGGTGTTTTCTGCCCGTTCCTGTTCCTCTGGGTACGTTTGGTGTTGATTTTACACCGGGTTTCCCTTTTTTGTCTGTTTTGGTCTGGGCCCTTGGGTTTGGGCTCAGTGTCCCTGGCTGTTATGCTTGCTCCCACACCTTGTCCCTCGGTTTTCGGTCTGTTATGACCGTTTCCCAGGGGTTCTGTCTGGGGGCTGTGCTTTGCCTTTCTGTGGTGTTCTCCGCCGGCAAATGTGGTGGTTTGGCCTCCCCCTGGTTCGATTCTGGGTTCCTTTGGGTTCTTTGGTTTCGTTCCAGAGGTTTCTTCCTCTTGGGCCCCCTTTGTGGGTTCAGGGGGCTTTGTTTCCTCGTGTGACCCGTTCTGCCTTCTGGGGTTCCGGGGTCTTCCTGGCTTGCAGACTGATCTTTTTGGGTCTTGGCACATGTTGTGGTTGTGCTGGGACTTTGAGGTTTTGCTGTCGAGGTGGGCCTTTTGATGCAGTTTTGTGCCTTCTTTGCCTGGCCGGCGTGGTGCTCTCTGCCCACTGGTCGGCGACTTGTACTTTTCTTTTACAATGTATGTACTCACCTAGTTGTGCTTGCGGGGTTTGAGCTCTGGCTCTTTGGTCCCGCTCTCAACCGTCGTTCACAGGTGTACGGTTCCTGAGCCTATTGGGCTCTATCATATCTACACTTGAAACTGTGTAGGGAGTCAGCCTCCGCCACATTGCTTCCTAATGCCTGTGTGTACGCTTGTGCATGTGTACGCTGTGTGTGTGTGTGTGTGCGCATGTGTATACACGTGTGTGTCACATATCTTGTATGTTTGTGTATATGTATATGTATATACATAATGTATATGTGTGTGTACTTTTTCTTTCGGAAGGGGCTCTGTTCCCTTCTCTGTTGACGGGGCGCTGGGGGAGCAGCTTGCTCTATTGCCTCTCGCATGGTCCCGCTGTTGGTGGGCGCTTTGGGTTGTCTTCCGGCCTCTGGTGGCATCGGTGGACGGCTTCTCCCCCTTTGGGGGGTTCAGAGCTGGCGGGGTGGGCTTCTTCCCCTGCGTTTCGTCGTGTCATCTTAGTGGGTGCGTTGGACGTGGTCGATCCGCCCCATCCTTCTGGGGTTCCTGTCTGCTCTTTGCAGTCATGGGCTTTTCGCATCTGCAGTTCTTCTGGACTTCTTCAGTCTGCGCCCTGGATTCTATGCCCTCCTCGGAGGACTGTTGTCTCCTGTCCGGCTTCTGTTGGGGCCGGGTGCCTGGATGGTGGCCCTGGACCTCCAGGTCACTTCTTGGCACGTTCCTCTCCAGTTTTCTGGGTCTGGCACAGTTGGTGGTGGGGCTTCAGGCTTGCTGCTTTTGTTGCCTGCCCTATTTTGTAATGGGCACTTAGTATAATTTTTTGCATCTTTACCGGATCTTAGTGCCCTGTCTGAGTCTGAGATTCGGTGTCTGGCCTACCTCGACGACTGGCTGGTGTGGGCTCCCAGTCAGTCCGCTTGTCTGCTCGCCAGGGGTGTGGTTCCTTCCAGATCGCCGGTTTGGTTTCCTGGTGATCTGGAGGCTTTTCCATCTGTTTCCATCCCGGGTTCGGACCTGGGCCTTGTTTAGGGCTATTGGGCCACTCATTGTCTTTCCCTCCAGAAGTGTTACTGCGGCTGTGGTCCCGCCTTCGGCTGTACATGAGGGGGTCCCGGGTTGCTCAGCGGTTGCTTGAGCGGTTGTGCGGGAGTCTGAACTTCGACGTGCTGGTCTGCCCGCGGAATCGGGTTTGGCTTCGGCGTCTGTTTGGTTCCTTCGGAGACTCCCCTTCCGCCTCTTGCATTTGTTGGGTTCGTTCCTCCGGGGATCTTGTGTTGGTGCTGCGTCACCAGCTTCCTCTTTGGGGTTTTCGGGGTTCCGTGCCTTGGCACCTCCCCGAGCCTTCGCTCGATGTGTTCACGGACGGGTCATCTCTCGGCTGGGGCTTTGTGACCAGTGCTCACCAGGTCGGCCGAGGTTGGTGGTGTCTGTCCGTCCGTCGGGCTCACAGCACGGTTCGGGAGTTCGTGGCTGTCTGGTTTGCGCTTCGGAGGGTTTGGGTCACTCGGTGCTCTACCATTTAGCTCTGGACTGTTCTCTGGCGGTTCTTGCCGGAACCACAGGGGTTTGGCTAACCGTGAGGTTCATGTCCGGGGTGTGTCCTGCGTCCGGGCGGACAGCTGTCTCGGTTCATTCCTCTTCGCGGGTTGGCCAGTCGTCGCCGACTCGTTTTGTTGGCTCTGTCGGACGTATGGACTCCTGGCCATGGACGTCTTCGAGTCAGCGTGGTCTAGGCGTCGCCCATTTTATGTGGCGCCCTTTCCCACCTGCGAGGCATTCACGGTGGATGCTTTTCGGCAGGACTGGTCGAGGTGGGGTACCTGTTCCTCTTCTCCCGGTCCAGCTGTTGCTTGGGGTTCTGGCTCGGTTGCAGCCCACTCCCACGAGAGCAGTCCTTATGGTTCCTTGGTGGCCGGCCCAGCCTTATTTTCAGACGCTGCTTGATAGGTGTCCGAACCCGGGGCGTTTTCCCGCGACTCCGCCTTTTTCGGCAGGTCGAATCGGTCCTGTACGTGACTGGTTCGGCCTTCTCCTCAGCTCTTCGCGTCTGGTATTTTGACGCGGATATCACCATCTCTATGGTGTTCAGGTGGCTTTGTTGACGGTGTCCCACCTGCGAGCTTCATCTTGGCGACAGTATGACGTTTCGTACGCTTTCTCGTGTTTTGTTTCACCTCCGGCCTGCTCATGCGTCGCCTGAGCCGTCCTGGTCCTTGATCAGGGTGCCTTCTTATCTTCTCCTCAGTTTGTGGTAGCCCCTTCGGTTCAGGTTTCTGCTCTTTGGTACTGGTGGTAGATTTGTACGTGTGCAGCCTTTCTCCGTCCTGGCGACGGTCGAGACGGCTGCTTTCCGGAGGGGTTCTTGGGGTATTGATGCTTGATTGGTTTGGCCGGGGTGCGTCCTGTGTTGTCCAGTTGTGCTTTTTGCCGTTGCCGGCATACCGTGTCTGGGGATGCGCTGTGGTTGATCCGGTTCCCCTCGTTCCCTGTTTTCAGGGCTCGGGTCTCCCAGGTCGTCCGCAGATTTTTCATTCTTCCAGCCTGCGGTCTGTCTTTGCGCCCGTGCTGTTCAGACGTTTGCAGCTTTTGCTGCTGTGTTGGCGACGTCTAGGGCTCATTTCGGGCGCAGGGATTTGAGGGTCGCACAGGTTCTTGGCCGCCCATTCTTTATGTGCGTCTGCTCCTGTGCGTTCTTGTTGCCTTGGGTCGCAGGTTGCGACCTGTTGTCTCGGCTTTGCGTTGCAGAGTTTGTGGCGGCCGCCTCCCGGGTTAGCCCTTTCTTTTCCTTCTCTTTGGGTATGAAGCTCCAGGGAGCCGTAGGGGCTCCCCACAGAAAACCAGCGTTGAATGTAATGAAACGCCATTTTCTGGGTGAGCCCCGGAGGCTCCCTGGCAACCCTCCCTCCCACCGGTCGGCGGTTTTTTCGCGTTGGTTGAAGCTTAGCTTCCGAACTGAAGCTTGGCAGCCGGCGCGGTAGGTCCGGGGCTCCCCCCTCCCCCTCTCGGGCGGGGAGGGCTGCGCGGACGATCGGCGCGGCAGTAAAGTGTGATGTTTGCTGTTTGCTTGTTTCCTTGTGATTGTAGGGAGTTTCTACCTCTCTGTTCGGTTTTTGTTTTAGTTTTTTTTTGCCATGTGGGTTTGTTTTGTTATGCCTACCTTTCTGGGTGCCTAACCCCGGTCGATGGCAGATAAGGAAAACCCCAACCACAAAGGGGTTTTCCAGGGCCATTGCTCCCTGAAACCTCTCTGAAGGGGCCAGGTTCTGGCGCTGGTCCCTGGTAGGTCTGAACTCCTTAGCTAATGTCCCGGTCTAATATAACATACATTAGCCCGATAAGCTCCAGGGAGCCGTAGGGGCTCACCCAGAAAATGGCATTTCATTACATTCAACGCTGGTTTTTTGCCACACTTCTCCACCCGATTGTGGCCAAAATATGCCACCTACGATTTTTTTGTTATTTTTTCTGTGATCAGAGAACACAAATGAACACTTTTATAAGACGAAAGAATTTTTTGGGAATTTTTTTTGTTGCACCTGTAGGTGCTGAAGCCATTATGACCCTTAACGGCGCAAGGATTAATTTTCAAATCCCCACTCGCATTACCACACAACACAAGAGTTAACCTATTTTTCATTGGCTTGTGTCTGGGCAATGACTTCTCCTCCCGGGTAATGTATGTCCTCTTAGGCAATCTTTTCCAGAATAGTCCTGTTTCATCCTGTCTCATCATATTAAACACTTGTTGTGGTAGGTATCCCTCTCACTATCTACAAAATCTTTAAATTTGTCAAAAAATCTTTCAGCCACTGGTTTGTCTGAGCTGGTAGTCTCCCCCATGCCTCACAACACTATGAGTACCACTTTTTTTCTTAAATTTCTCAAACCATGCCCTGCTTGTCTTAAACTCTTTCATATCTGCATCACCCATTTCAGGGGTTTTCCTTAAAGGTCTTCATGCAATTGCCTTGCTTTCTCACAAATGATGGTCTCTGAGATGCTATCACCTGCTATCTCCTTGGTGTGTATCCAAATTAATAACAACTTTTCAATATCCTCAAGTGTTTTTGTTCTTTGTTACGTGATTGTTGATACACCTTTTGCCACTTTAGCACTCATAATGTCATTTTCTTAGCAATTACAGTGCATATCATTGACATAGATTTCTTGTACTGCCTAGCTAGTTCAACCACCCGTGTACCATTTTCATGTTTATGAATGATCTCTTGTTTTTCCTCTATGGTCATTCTCACATGCGATTTCTTAGCTTGAACCTTACCACTGGCTTTCTTGGGACCCATGGTGAGATATTTAATAATAACTTTTATGTTCAAATACACAAAAATCCCAAAAAACTGAAGTTCTTTACAAAGAATTCAGGCGCGATTGTCACTAGGCTGGAGGCACTGGTAAGCTAAGGCGCAGTCGCCGTACCACCACGCGCTCGGTCGGCCATATGCCTATCAACAAACTTCGTTACCCGAGGCAAAGTTCATAACCCGATTTGGATTTTATGAAGGAATTGGGTTCGTAACCCAAAAAGTTTGTAAAGAGGGGCATTCATTAGCCTAGGTGTCACTGAATTTCGCTTTCTGTTCAGGTGGCCTTGTCCTTTCTCTCGTGGCTGTTTCAGGACCATCATCTTATGCCGAATACTGTCGCCTCATGTAGTGTGGTGCTGGCGGAGTTGCTGCAGCTTGCTTTCAGCATTGATGTTACTTCTGCACCGTTTTGCAAGCTGTCTTGGGCATTGTTTCACCTCCAGCCTACTCATGCACTGCTTGAGCCGTCCTGGTCGTTGGACAGGGTGCTCTCTTATCTCTCTTCCCCTACATTGAAGGGGCCACTACAAACCCTCGGTTTGTAGTGGCCCCTTCAGTTCAGAATTCTCTCTCCAAGGCTCTTTTCCTGCTGGCATTGGCCTCTGGGAGTTGGGCCGGGGAGCTTCATGCTCTCCTCCTGCACATGGGTTTCTGCTCTTTTGGCTCTGGTGATAGGTTTGGGGTCTCCCAGGTTGTCCGCAGGGTTATTCAGTTTAGCCAGCCTGCGGTCTATCCCTGTGCCCATGATATTTGTAAGTTTGCTGCACTTGCTGCCATCTTCGGTAACATGTCTTGGGCTGACATTCGAGCACAAGGTTTTTGGCGGTCGAGCAGGGGTCCTGGCTGTGCGCTACCTGGTCAGTTTTCTAGGGTCTAGTCAGGCCTGTGTCGCTTTTGGTCGGCGGTTGCAGCCAGTTGTCTCGACTTCGCAATGAGGGGCAAGTGCTGACCACCTACCGGGTAAGTTCCTCTTGTTTTCGTCTTTTGGAAAGTACTGTAGCTCTGGGGAGCTGAAGGGGCTCCCCGCAGAAAACCAGCGTTGAATGTAATGAAATGCCATTTTCTGGGTGAGACCCGGAGGCTCCTAGGCATCCCTCCCTCCCTCCCTCTCTCCCTCCCTCCCCCCCGGTCGGTCTTTTCTGGGGGGAGCCCCTACGGCTCCCCGGAGCTATCCATGGCTGATATGGATATTCTAACTACTTTGCATCAGTCGATGTGGGTGGAGTTCTAGCCTACCGGGGACCACGAGCCAGAACCTGGCCCCCTCAGAGAGGCACGGGGAGCAATGGCCCATAGAATGCACATGTGATTTGGAGCATTCTATATCTGCCATCGACCGGGACAGGCACCCAGAAAGGTAAGCGCCACAAAACAAACCCCTATTCTGGTTAACAACAAAAATTAACAAACGAGTGGACAGAACTCCCCAAAAGAAAAACGAGTAAACTAGCATGACGTCACACCAGCCGCGCCGCATGTCTGCGCAGCTCCCCCCTCCCCGGGAGGGGGAAGGGGGAGCCCCAGACCCCCGCGCCGGCTATCCACACCTCAGTTCCTCGGCTGATGGGATCATGCATGGTCGTGTGGCTCCAGCTCCAGTCTTGTCTCAGCGCTGTGAATTGTTTTTCAGTGCTGCTCTTACGGTGGTCGTGTGAGCTGGGAGTAGTATTCTCAGGTACTCGGGCTGCATGTGCTTAGGGTCACCTTCCCTGAGTGCCCTGTAAGTACCCCCCTTGGGGCTTGGGGTTACCTTCCACAAGTCGCCTTGGGTCTACCTCTGTTGGCTTTTCGCTGCTTGGCGTTTGGCCGCCCTGAGGGTTTGGGGGTTTTCCTCCCTTGTTACCTTGGGGTAAGTGGTAGTTATAGCACTGGTGGGGCGCGGGGCACTGCGTTGCTATTTTTCACCTATTACAGCGGCCGGCTCTGTTCCCTCTGGGTCCGTTGTCCACTTGGGTGGTTTTTCTTTTCTTTTTGTTTTTGCCTGGTAGGGGGGTCTGCCTTGTTCCCCTTAGCTTAGGATCGTTTGTGTGGTGGCACCCCCTGCTTCGCCCTCGCGAGTGGACACGTCCCGTGGGTTCAGCTTTTAGCAGATTGTTTGGTAGTTTGGGTAGCCGGTTAGCAGTGCCCTGCCTGGGATAACCCTTAGCAGACCCAGTCTAGGGGCCCTGGAAAACCCCGCGGGGGCTCTCGGGTCCGATGGAGGAGTCCCTTGCGTCCCCTCTCGCTGTGTGTGAGTTTGAGGGTTGCTCTGTCCCCTTGTCTCAGGGTGACTCTCATTGTTTTTGCCTCCGTCATGCTGCCTGTTGGGTCGGTGACACATTCGACCCTGAGTCCTGCGAGCTACGTTGCTTGTTTGTGACTCAATTCACCCAGTCTGCTGCTGAATCAATTTGGGTGCAGGCAGCTCGTGCGTTGCAAGGTAGGTTTAGGTTATTGCAACGCGAGCGGACTCTTGCTTCCCTGGACGCCCCGCGGCTGCCCCGCTTTGTGTATAGGGACCCGGACTTGGGGGTGTTGGTCGCTTCGGCCTTGGTTCCGCCCGCACCCCCTTGTTCTTCCCCTTTAGTGGTTCATTCTGCCCCCCCCCCTACTTCCGGCCCCAAGCGTCTGAGGGCTTCGGGGTCGGGGTGGGGATTAGAGGTTTCTGAGACTCGGGCAGTTTTGGGGGTTGCCCCGTCCGGGGGGGGGGCTACGGAGGCATTCGAGTCTGTTCCTCCTGCCGATGCTCCGGGGTCTGACCAGTGGGCCCCTTCTCTTCCAGCTCTCTCGGCTGCCCCGGCTTTTTCTTGTGGGGCCGGGGCTTTGGAGGTCGACTAGGCCTCAGGGCCTAGTGTAGAGACTCCTGGGGTTGGGGAGGAGCGACCTTGAGGGGCTTTGTGCTCCATTGCGCCCCGCCTGGATTCTGTCCTTCTGAGCGGGGCTTACTGTTGCGAGGAGTGGGGTTTTTCTTTCCCCCCTCTGCGTACGACTTGGGCTTGGTTTTTTTTTTTTTTTTTTTTTTTTTTTTTTTTGAGATATATACAAGAGTTGTTACATTCTTGTACAGCCACTAGTACGCGTAGCGTTTCGGGCAGGTCCCTGGAATACGATCCCCGCCGCGAAGAATCGTTTTTTTTCATCCAAGTACACATTTTACTGTTGCGTTAAACAGAGGCTACAGTTAAGGAATTGCGCCCAGTAAATCCTCCCCGGCCAGGATACGAACCCATGACATAGCGCTCGCGGAACGCCAGGCGAGTGTCTTACCACTACACCACGGAGACTGCCACGGAGACTGGTTCTGCTCCTCCCCGGGTTCGGTTCCGTGTCCCTGTGGTTCCTTCGGTTCCGTCTTCTGGAGTTTTTTGGCTAACCGCATCTCTTCGTCTGCGGTGCCGTTGGCCTTTGCGGCTTACCTCCTGCGTGTCCGGAACTTGTAGCAGTTTTAGGCTGCTTGTAGCAGTTTTAGGCTCCTTGTAGCAGTATTGGGCTACTTGTAGCAGTATTGGGCTACTTGTAGCAGTATTGGGCTACTTGTAGCAGTATTGGGCTACTTGTAGCAGTATTGGGCTACTTGTAGCAGTATTGGGCTACTGGTAGCAGTATTGGGCTACTGGTAGCAGTATTGGGCTACTGGTAGCAGTATTGGGCTACTGGTAGCAGTATTGGGCTACTGGTAGCAGTATTGGGCTACTGGTAGCAGTATTGGGCTACTGGTAGCAGTATTGAGCTACTTGTAGCAGTATTGGGCTACTTGTAGCAGTATTGGCCTACTTGTAGCGGTATTGGGCTACTTGTAGCGGTATTGGGCTACTTCTCGCCCTGTTGGGCTGCGTTTCTTTCGCGTCCTGCGCATGCACTGTGAGTTTGTTTTGTTTCCGGGCGGTGTGCACATGTGTTGTGCTTCCATTTCTCGGGGGGGCTTCGCCTCTCGCTCTTCATCCCATCCGTGCCCCGTTGCTTGGGGGTTGTCTGGGGTGCTGCTGTACTCTCCTAGTTGTGTTTGCGGGGGTTGTGCTCTGGCTCTCTGGTCCTGCCTCTCCACAGTCAATCAACATGTGTACCGATTCCTGAGCCTATTGGGCTCTATCATCTCTGCAAAATGGAATCAATACAGGAAGAGGCCAAACTCCCAAACATACAAACGATACAAAGATGCAAGAAACAACTACACAGCAGTGAGGAGAGAGGCAGAAAGAAATTTTGAAAAAGGGATTGCAGACAAATGTAAAACAGAACCAGGTCTATTCTACAAATTCATAAACAACAAATTGCAGGTAAAGGATAATATTCAGAGGTTGATAATGGGAAATAGATTCACGGAAAATGAAAAGGAAATGTGTGAAACACTAAACGAAAAGTTCCAAAGTGTGTTTGTACAAAATGAAATCTTTAGGGAACCAGACACAATAAGAATTCCAGAGAACAACATAGAGCACATAGAGGTGACTAGAGACGAAGTGGAAAAAATGCTCAAGGAGCTAAGTAAGAACAAGGCAGTTGGTCCAGATGGAGTTTCACCATGGGTTCTGAGAGAGTGTGCACCTGAGCTCAGCATTCCACTTCAGCTGATTTTTCAGGCATCCCTGTTTACAGGAGTTGTAGCTGATGTGTGGAAAAAGGCTAACATAGCTCCAATCTACAAAAGTGGAAGCAGGGAAGACCCCCTTAATTATAGACCTGTATCATTGACAAGTGTAATAGTCAAAATATTGGAAAAAATAATTAAAACTAAATGGGTAGAACACCTGGAGAGAAATGATATAATATCAGACCGACAGTATGGTTTTCGATCTGGAAGATCCTGTGTAACGAACTTACTCAGTTTTTATGATCGAGCAACAGAGATTTTACAGGAAAGAGATGGTTGGGTTGACTGCATCTATCTGGACCTAAAAAAGGCTTTCGACAGAGTTCCCCATAAGAGGTTGTTCTGGAAACTGGAACATATTGGAGGGGTGACGGGTAAGCTACTAACATGGATGAAAAATTTCCTAACTGACAGAAAAATGAGGGCCGTAATCAGAGGCAAGGTATCGGATTGGAGGAATGTCACGAGTGGAGTACCACAGGGTTCAGTTCTTGCACCGGTAATGTTCATTGTCTACATAAACGATCTACCAGAGGGATTACAGAATTACATGAACATGTTTGCTGATGATGCTAAGTTAATAGGGAAGATAAGAAACCTAGATGATTGTCATGCCCTTCAAGAAGACCTGGACAAAATAAGTATTTGGAGCAACACTTGGCAAATGGAATTTAATGTGAATAAATGCCATGTTATGGAATGTGGAATTGGTGAACATAGACCCCACACAACCTATAAATTATGTGAGAAATCTTTAAAGAATTCTGATAAAGAAAGGGATCTAGGGGTGGTTTTAGATAGAAAACTGTCACCTGAGGACCACATCAAGAACATTGTGCGAGGAGCCTATGCTACACTTTCTAACCTAAGAATTGCTTTTAAATACATGGATGGAGAAATACTAAAGAAATTGTTCACGACTTTTATTAGACCAAAGCTGGAATATGCAGCGGTTGTATGGTGCCCTTATCTTAAGAAGCACATCAACAAACTGGAAAAGGTGCAATGACATGCCACTAAGTGGCTCCCAGAAATGAAGGACAAGAGCTATGAGGAGAGGTTAGAGGCATTAAATATGCAAAAACTAGAAGATAGAAGAAAAAGAGGCGATATGATCACTACGTACAAAATAGTAACAGGAATTGATAAAATCGACAGGGAAGATTTCCTGAGACCTGGAACTTCAAGAACAAGAGGTCATAGATTTAAACTAGCTAAACACAGATGCCGAAGAAACGTAAGAAAATTCACCTTTGCAAATAGAGTGGTAGACGGTTGGAACAAGTTAAGTGAGAAGGTGGTGGAGGCCAAAACCGTCAGTAGTTTCAAAGCGTTATATGACAAAGAGTGCTGGGAAGACGGGACACCACGAGCGTAGCTCTCATCCTGTAACTACACTTAGGTAATTACACTTAGGTAATTACTTGACTCTGTGTATGGAGTCAGCCTCCACCTCATCCCTTCCTCATGCATTCCGTTTGTCAACCACTCTTGACACTAACACAGTTCTGCAGGTGAGTTGGTGCGGTTTGGCGTTTCCTTCGTCCTGACGCTGTTTTTGGGCGTAGGCATGGGTGTACGTACGTACTTGTGACGGTGGTCCGTATCGCCCGAGGTACCTGCTGCTGGGCTATTAGCCCATATTGGGCTGCTCTTGTTCTCTCCACCTGATTCCTTCCTCGGTTCACTGGTGTCTGCGGGTGGCCTCTTGGCCTTTTTGAGGCGACCCCTGCCTGTACTCCTGCCCCGCTCCTTTGCTTGACTCACCTGGCTTGAGTTCGGGGCCCCGCCTCCACCTTGTTCCACGGTGCAACGGTAGGGGTGCCTGTGTGGTGGTACGTTTCCTGTGTCGAGGGTGTTGTGTGCTTGCGGGGTTGGGTTCTGGCTCTTTAGTTCCGCCTCTCCCCTGTCGTTTGCCTGTTGAGCGGTTTCTGTGCTTCATGGGCGCTCTCGTCTCTGCTCTTGGGGCTGTGTATGGGATCAGCCCATGTTGGGCTGCCCAATGTGTTCCTTCGGTTGCCTGTTACACTGCACACGTTTCTCCTACCGTCCCTGTGGCTCGGTTGGGTGCTCGGTTTCCGCCTGTGTCCCCTTGTGTGCCGCTCGTGTACGATTTATCTATCTTCTCTGTCGCTCCCTCGGGGGGTGTGGGGACGTTTTGCTGCGTTTTTGGTACTGCAGCTGTGTGTCAGGGTTGGTTGTGGCATTCTGTTCGGCCCTTCCGTGCTCCTTTTGGGGCCCTCCTTCCTTGTCGGTCTTGCTGTGCTGGGCCTGGTTTTCCAGGTTCCTTGGATTCTGTTTTGTCCTTGCCTCATTGTGCTGGTTGGGGATGAGCTTGGGGTCATCGTCTCGCCCCTCGCTTTTTCCTCCGGTTTCCGTTCACGTTCCGGAGCCTAGTGGGCTCCCTTCCTTGGTGTTTTTCACGGCTGCCCCGGGGTTTTCTTGACGCTGGGGCTTTGAGGGGACAGCTCGGCCCGGGGCCTGCAGGGTGGGTTCCCGGGGCTGGGGTGGTGCTAACGTAAGGGGCCTTCGGCCCCGTTGGTCCCCGCCGGGGTTTTTCTACCCCTCTGGGCCAGGCTTACGGTTTTGTGGTGTGGGGTTTTTCCGTCCCCCGCTCCGCACGTGCTTGTGGGCATCGGTCCCTCCCTGGGCTCGGTTTTCCTTGTCCAGCGTGCCCGTTGTTTCCGTCCTGTCGGTGGGTGTTTTTCTACAGTCTTCGCACCTTTTTCCAGGACGGGCCTTCTCAGTCATGTCCCCCTCTTCTTGGGGTTCTGCATGACTTTTGGTCTCGGGTGCGACGGAGTTTTTGTGCCTTCGTTCTTTGTTTGCTGCTTTTGTTTTCGAAGGTTTGGGACTGTTTTGGGGTAGCCTTGGTTGCTGCACCCAATTGCCGTGGGAAAGGAGAAAGCGGATAAACAGAGGGGAGTTCAACACCCACTGTGTGACGTTGACATGTCAGTCAGTCCGACCAGCGCAGGTCAGTCCTAGCGCCATATACTGCATTGGTCATCTGTTGGGGTTCGTGACACCCGTCAACGACATCTTTCTTCCTTGTCCCCGGTCGCTCCGTGGCTTCTGGCACCCACACCATAGAGAGAATGCAGCCGGCGATGACACGGCTGCTCCTCTCGTTGACGGGGCCGGCGCCTGCTACTCTGGCGGCGTCTTTGTGCTGGGTTTTCCTTGACACACTTCCCAGTGGGCCCCTCCTCCTTCACTCTCCTGTAAACGTACATGTACGTGTGCGGCGGAGAATGTAAGGGCAGGAATAATGAGAGAGTGGGAAAGTGCAATTCTGTGTCTTCTAACCCCAGTCAGCTCTTTCCCTTTTTCTGGTACGTCTGTCGTCATTCGGTTGAGCTTCCCTCCGGTCCTTTCTAGGGCTTGTGGGTCCTCTTCCCGGCAGTTTCTGGATGTTTGGCCTTCTGGTTCTTTTGTGCATATATCTCCTCGTTTTCCTGTGGGCGCTTTTGCTCCTTTTCCTGAGTCTTCGCTCCTGCCCTTCTGCCGGGGTTGGTGCGGGGCGGCTCCTTATGCAGGTTCCTTCCCTGTCGGCTGCACTTGTGGTGGTGGCCTTGCACGCTTGTGGCATTTTGGTTTTGGTCCTGCGTTTTCTTTTCCCTCCTGGGGCTGTCATAGGATTGGCTTGCAGAAGGTGTAGAGGCGCTTGGGACTGTTCCTGGGTCTTGCACCTTGGTTTCTGCTGCTAGCTTTCGGTATCAATGTTCCTTCTGTGCCGTTTCGCAGGCTGTATCGTGCATTGTTTCACCTCCGGCCTGTTTCTGCACTGCCTGTGCCGTCCAGGTCTTTGGACTGGGTGCTCTCCTGTTTTTCTTCTCCTTGGTGGTTGTGGCTCCTCGGGGCCAGGTTTGCTTTGCCTCGGCTCTTTTGGCATTGGCCTCTGGGGTTGTGTGGCAGTGCTTCATGCCCTTCTCAGGCGCAGTGGTTTCTTGGCTCCTATGATCTTGGTCATAGTTTTCTTCGTCTGTGGCCGTTCTCCCTTTTTCTGGCGAATGTTGTGCCTGCTGCTTTCCGGAGGGGCCATTTTGGTTGTTGTCTTGACTTCGTGTTGAGGAGTGGTTCACCGACCGCCTCCCGGGTATGTCCCCTTGTTTTCTTAGGTAGTCTTTGGTGAGGTAGCTCCGGGGAGCCGTAGGGGCTCCCCCCAGAAAACCAGCGTTGAATGTAATGAAACGCCATTTTCTGGGTGAGTCCCGGAGGCTCCCCGGCATCCCTCCCGCCCTCCGGTCGGCGGTTTTTCGTGGTTTTGATATCCAGCCTCGGAACTGAGGTGTGGATAGCCGGCGCGGGGGTCTGGGGCTCCCCCTTCCCCCTCCCGGGGAGGGGGGAGCTGCGCAGACATGCGGCGCGGCTGGTGTGACGTCATGCTAGTTTACTCGTTTTTCTTTTGGGGAGTTCTGTCCACTCGTTTGTTAATTTTTGTTGTTAACCAGAATAGGGGTTTGTTTTGTGGCGCTTACCTTTCTGGGTGCCTGTCCCGGTCGATGGCAGATATAGAATGCTCCAAATCACATGTGCATTCTATGGGCCATTGCTCCCCGTGCCTCTCTGAGGGGGCCAGGTTCTGGCTCGTGGTCCCCGGTAGGCTAGAACTCCACCCACATCGACTGATGCAAAGTAGTTAGAATATCCATATCAGCCATGGATAGCTCCGGGGAGCCTCCGGGACTCACCCAGAAAATGGCGTTTCATTACATTCAACGCTGGTTTTTTTNAAAGGAGCAATGGCCTAGAGAAATGCACATGTGATTTGGAGCATTCTATGTCTGGCATCGACTGAGTCAGGCACCCAGAAAGGTAAGCATCCCAACACAAACCCCTATTATGGTTGAAACTATAAAAGTCAAATGAGTGGACAGAACTCCCAAAGAAAAACAAGCAACAAGCATGACATCACCACGTTGCCTCGCCGCCTTCTGTGCAGCTCCCCCCCCCAGGAGGGCAAGGGGGAGCCCAGACCCCTTGTGCCAGTGACCCAAACCTCCAGTTCTTGGATGATGTGATTGAGGCTTGGTCGTGCGACTCCAGCTCGTTTCTTGTCTCAGTCCTGTGCCTTGTGTTTAGTGCTGTCTTCAGGGTGGTGCGTGAGCTGGGAGTAATTTTCACTGGTACTTGGGCTGCATGCACTTAGGGTTCCCTTCCCTAAGTGCGCTGTAAGTACTGCCCTTGAGGCTTGGGATTATCTTCCACAAGTCACCTTGGGGTCTACCTCTGTTGGTCTTTTGCTGCTCAGTAATTGACTGTCCTGAGTTGTGGGGGTTTCCTCCTCCCTTGTTTTCCTTAGGGTAAGGAGTAATTTGCACTGTTAGGGGCGCACGGTACTGCACAATTAGTTATCATCTATTATAGCGACTGGCTCTGTTCTGCCTGGTACATTTTCCTCTTGCTGGGTTTTTCTTTTGTTTTTGTTTTCCTGCCTGGTATGGGGGTCTGCCTTTTGGTTCGTTGCACCCTGTCTCTGAATTAGATTTTATATACAGTATTTGTGTTTCTGGATGGTACCCCCTGCTAGGCCTGTGAGTGGACACCTCCTGGGAGTCCAGCTTTTAGCAGTTTTGTTTGGTAGACATGGGCGCTAATTCACAGTACCCAGCCTGGGCTTACCCTTAGTAATACCAGTCTCAGGGCCTTGGGAAACCCTGTGTGGGTGCAAGGTACTCACCTAATTGTGCTTGCGGGGGTTAAGCTTTGGCTCTTTGGTCCCGCCTCTCAACTGTCAATCAACTGGTGTATAGATTCCTGAGCCTACTGGGCTCTATCATAGCTACATTTGAAACTGTGTATGGAGTCAGAGTCAGCCTCTACCACATCACTTCCTAATGCGTCCCATTTATTAACTATTCTGAATCAAAGGTGTTTGATGGATGTGACCCCTGGGTCCCCTCTCTCCTTGTGCAAGTTTGAGGGTTATCTTGAGGTTATCTTGAGATGATTTCGGGCTTTAGTGTCCCCGCGGCTGGTCCTCGACCAGGCCTCCACCCCAGGAAGCAGCCCGTGACAGCTGACTAACACCCAGGTACCTATTTTACTGCTAGGTAACAGGGGGCATAGGTGAAAGAAACTCTGCCCATTGTTTCTCGCCGGCGCCTGGGGATCGAACCCAGGACCACAGGATCACAAGTCCAGTGTGCTGTCCGCTCGGCCGACGGCTCCCTGGGTTTGCTCTGGCCCCTTGTCTCGGGGTGACTCACTGTTTTGCCTCCATCATGCTGCCTGTTGGGTCGATGACACCTTCGACCCAAAGTCCTGCAAGAATTGTTGCTTGTTTGTGACTCAATTCACCCAGTCCACTGATAACTTTATACGGGTGCAGGCGGCTCAGGCGTGTCATGCTAGATTTAAGTTGCTGCAATGCGCTAGATTGATTGCTACCCCGGAAGACCCAAGGCTGCCCCCGTTTTGCCTGTAGGGACCCGGACATGGGGTGTTGGTCGCTTCGACATTGGTTCAGTCCGCACTCCCTCATTCTTCCCCTGCTGTGGTTCATTCTGGTTCCCACCCCCCCCCCCTGCTTCCTGCTCCGAAGCATCTGAGGGCTTCGGGGCCGGGGCAGGGTTTAGAAGGTTCTGAAACTCGGGGCATGCCCCTTCTGGGGGGGCGACGGAGGCATTCGAGTCAATTCCTCTAGCCGTGGCAACGGGGTCTGACCAGTGGGCCGCCCTTCCTTCTTGCCTTTCCGGCTGCTTTCCGACTTTTTCTTGTTAGGCTGAGGCTTTGGAGGACGTCTCACCCCCAGGTCCTGGTGTGGAGGTTCCCGGGGTCGGGGGAGGGGCTGACCTGGGAGCCTTGGACCCCATTGAACCCCGCCTGGGTTTTCTTACCTTCCAAGCGGGGCTTACTGTTACAAGGAGTGGGGTTTCTTTTCCCCCCTCTGCATATGAATTGGATTTGGCGTCGGCTCCTCGCCGGGTTCAGTTCCATATCCCTTTGGGTACTTTAATTCCAGGAATTCCCTTAATTCCTTTCCAGAGGTTTTCGGCTTCCCGCGTCTCGCCGACTGAGGTGCGGGCAGCCATTGTGGCTTACCTCCTGCGCAGTCCGGATTATGCCTCTATAATGGATCCATCTTCTTTCAGATTTGAGTCTTCGTCTCCATACTGGTTTCGTTATGAGGTTCCACAGTCGTCCTGGCTAGTGGACTGGCCTGTGTTGTCGTTTGATGCTTGAGTACTTTCTGTCGTACTTGCATGCTTGAGTGGCATGAGGTGTTGATGCTGATCCAGGTTTACATTGGGGGGTTTATTTGAGCACCTCAATGCGTGTTTGTTCACCCCTGCCCTGCAGTGGGGTGTTGGTGGGTTTCAGCTTCACTTGCAGATTCCCTCCCTCCCTTATGGCTGTGTTGGTGGCTGAGGACTTGCACGCTCATGGCCTGCTGGCTTCAGTCTTGTGGTTCTTTTTCCTCCTGGAGCTGTCTTCAGATTGGCTTCAGGAGGATGTGGAGGTGCTTGGGGCCATTCCTCGGAGTGGTGCTTTGGTCTCTGCAGCGCGTGCGTCATCTGCACTGCTGAAGCTGTTTGCGCTGATCCTGCGGGATACGGTGTCACAGTTTTTTGCTTCACGTCTCGTGTCTCGGCTAGTGGTGCTCGCTTACTCATTGGAATCTCCTTGGGCCCTGGCTCTAAGGTTTTTGTCACCATTTTATCCCCTGCTGTTTGTGAAGTCTGCGATTGGGCAGTTTCTACAAGCAGCTTCTTCAAGTTGTTGTCGGACTTGTTGGTCCTTTGGGGGTCCTGGAGGGGGAAGGGTTCCTCCTGAAAGAGTCGTGCTTGGGCTCGGGGTTCCTCTTGTCGTGACACTGGTGACAGTTTCTGGGTTGGTGCCGCCGCCTTCAGACCCATCTTCTTGTGGTCAACGTGATCACTCCGTGATCACTCCGTGCAGAAGTCGGGTTCTCGTAAGGGGTATCGGCCCTTTTGCGGTTCGTCCCATTGACAGGGTGATGGGGAGAGGGGAGCTCGCTCTGTTTTGCTCATGCCTGGTTTCACAATTCGTGGGCTTTTCCTCTTGTTTCTGATGGCCTGCAGTGGTGTTGGGTTGTCCCACCTCCTTCGGGGGATTTGGGGCTGATGGGGCAAGCTTCTTCTCTTGTGCATTGTGGGTCATCTTGGAGTGTGTATGCTTGGGCGTAGTCGAAATGATAACGTCCCTCGGTGGGTTTCCCGTCTGTTCGCAGTCCCGAAACGGGACTGTGCGGACCTGCAGTTCATTTTCAACTTGTCCTGTCTGAACCCTTGGGTCTTTTGCCCCTCTTTTTGGATGATTACTCTGTCCTAGGTCCGGCTGCTTTTGGCACCGGGTACCTGGATGGTGTCTCTGGACCTCCGGGACTCATATTGCCACATCCTGATTCATCCGGGGTTCAGAGATTGGCGCAGGTTTGTTGTGGGGCGTTTCAGTTACAGCTTTCTTTGTCTTCCATTTGGGTTGAACATGGCACCTCACCTGTTTACATGTCTGACCCGGGTCATGGTGGCCCGTGTGCATCTCTTAGGTCTTCGGGTGCTGGCCTACCTCGACGACTGGCTGGTCTGGGATCCCAGTCAATCCGCGTGTCTGCTCTCCATTGATTTGGTTGTTTCCCAGCTCACTGGGTTCGAGTTCCTGGTGAGCTGGAGAAAGTTCCATCTGATTCCTTCTCAGGTTCGGACTTGGCTGGGGCTTGTGTGTGACTCTCAGACCGTTGCCTTGTCTCTCCTTGTGGAGTCTCTGCTTCGGCTGCTCTCCTGCCTTCGCTTGTTTCTGGGGGACACCCGAGTCACTCGGAGGTTGCTCTAGGGTTTGTGCGAGAGCCTGATCTTTGCTGTGATGGTCTGCTTGCAGGGTCGGGTTTAGCTTGTTTTGTTTCCTTCGGGGACGTCCCTTCCGCCTCTCTCGCAACTGCTGGGTTTGGCCTCCGGGGGCCTTGCGTTGGCTGCTGCATCGCCGGCTTCTTCTTCGGGTTTTTCAGGAGTTTAGTGCCTTAGCACCTACCCAAGCCCTTTCTCGACGTGTTCACCGACGTGTCGTCTCTTCACTGGGGCTTTGTGATCAGTGCTCACCGGGCCGCCAAGGAGCGGTGGGGTTTGTCCTTCCATCAAGCCCACAGCATGGTGTGAGAGTTTGCGGTGATATGGATGTTGCTTCGGAGGTTTGGGTCGCTCGCGGATCGACGAGCAGACTCCATTCGGACCGCTCCCCCAAGGGTTCATTGCCTAAACTGAGGGGGTTAAATACAGTCCTTGGCTCTTTGGGACTAGCTGCTTTCTTCAGGTGATTCATTTGCTGAGTTCTCGGAGTTTGGCTCTCCTGACCGTTCAAGTTCAGGGGGTGTCCAACTTCCTGGCGGATGGCCTGTCTCGGTTCATTCCCCAGTCCTCAGAATGAGTGGTCGACACCGACTCACTCAGTTGGCTCTGCCAGAAGTTTGGGCTCCCGGAGGTGGACCTCTTCACGTCGGTGTGGTCAAGGCGTCTCCCGGTATATGTGGAGCCCTTCCCCGACTGCGAGGCTGTCAGGGTCAATACTTTTTGGCAGGACTAGTCAAGGTGGGGTTACCTGTACCTCTTCCTCCTGGTTCTGTTATTACTCGAGGTCTTGGCTCGCTTGGAGAATTACCAGGGAAGAGTAGTCTCCTTGGCTCCTTGGTGGCCTGCCCAGCCTAGGTTTCAGGTGCTGCTTGCTAGGTGTCTGAACCCAGGGGTTTTCCCCCGGCTCCACCTCTTTCAACTGTTCGGTCCTGTCCGTTACGTAGGTCGTTCAATCTTATCCTCGAGTCTTCGTGTCTAGTATTTTTGACTCTGGGTCTATCACCATCTGTGATCAGGTGGCTTCGTTAATGGTGTCCAACCTGCATGCTTTGTCTCGGCAGCAGTATGAAGTTCCTGGTGGTCCTTCCGTTTCTTTTAATCTCTGCGAATTTTCCCCTAAGAAATAATGTAAATTTTATTAATCCGTTCCACACTCAAAAAAATTACATTAAAAAAATTACACACTCCGTCTTTGGTTCCTTCGGAGACTCCCCTTCCTCCTCTTGCATTTGTTGGGTTCGTTCCTCCGGGGATCTTGTGTTGGTGCTGCGTCACCAGCTTCCTCTTTGGGGTTTTCGGGGTTCCGTGCCTTGGCACCTCCCCGAGCCTTCACTCGATGTGTTCACGGACGGGTCATCTCTCGGCTGGGGCTTTGTGACCAGTGCTCACCAGGTCGGCCGAGGTTGGTGGTGTCTGTCTGTCCGTCGGGCTCACAGCATGGTTCGGGAGTTAGTGGCTGTCTAGTTTGCGCTTCGGATGGTTTGGGTCACTCGGTGCTCTACCAATTAACTCTGGACTGTTCTCTGGCGGTTCTTGCCGGAACCACAGGGGTTTGGCTAACCGTGAGGTTCATGTTCGGGGTGTTTCCTGCGTCTGGGTGGA